>JADRCD010198205.1:0-20530 GCA_019843815.1 Montemys delectorum
AGTGTTCCCCTTTCTCCACAACCTCTCCAGCATCTGCTGTAACCTGTGTTTTTTATCCTAGATAATATGACTGGTGTGAGGTGGAATCTCAGAGTTGTTTTGATGTGCATTTCCCTGATGACTAAGAATGTTGAAAATTTCTTTAGGTGTTTCTCAGCCATTCAGTATTCATCAGTTGAGAATTCTTTGTTTCTCTCTCAACCCCATTTTTAATAGGGTTATTTGGTTCTCTGGCATCTAACTTTTTGAGTTCTTTGTATGCATTGGATATTAGCCCTCTATCAGGTATAGGATTAGTAAAGATATTTTCCCAATTTGTTGGTTGCCATTTTGTCCTACTGACAATGTCTTTTGCCTTACAGAAGCTTTGCAAGTTTATGATGTCCCATTTGTCAATTCTTGATCTTAGAGCATAAGCTATTGGCGTCCTCTTCAAGAAATTTTACCCTGTGCCTATTTGCTTGAGGTTCTTCCCCACTTTCTTTTCTATTAGTTTCAGTGTATCTGGTTTGATGTGGAGGTCCTTGATCCACTTGGACTTAAGTTTTGTACAAGGACATTGGAATGGATTGATTTGCATTCTTCTACATGTTACCTGCCAGTTGAGCCAGCACCATCTGTCGAAAATGCTATCTTTTTTCCACTGTATGGTTTTAGCTCCTTTATCAAAGAACAAGTGACCATAGGTGTGTGGGTTCATTTCTGGGTCTTCAATTCTATTCCATTGATCTATCTGCCTGCCACATTACCAATACCATGCAGTTTTTATCACAATTGCTCTGTAGTATAGCTTAAGTTCCGGAATGGGGATTCCACCAGAGGCCCCTTTATTGTTGAGAATAGTTTTGGCTATCCTGGGTTTTTTGTTATTCCAGATGAATTTTAAAATTGTTCATTCTAAGTGTAAAGAATTGAATTGGAATTTTGATGGAGATTGCATAGAATCTGGAGATTGCCTTCAGTAAAATGGCCATTTTTACTATATTAACCCTGCCAATCCACGAACATGGGAGGTCTTTCCTTCGTCTGAGATCTTCTTAAATTTCCTTCTTCAGAGACTTGAAGTTCTTGTCAAACAGATCTTTTGCTTGCTTAGTTAGAGTTACACCAAGGTATTTTATATTACTTGTAACTATTGTGAAAGGTGCTGTTTCCCTAATTCTTTTCTCTGCCTGTTTATCCTTTGTGTAGAGGAAGGCCTCTGATTTGCTTGAGTTAATTTTGTATCCAGCCACTTTGCTGAAGTTGTTTATCAGGTTTAGGAGCTCTCTGGTAGAATTTTTGGGGTCAGTTAAGTATACTATCATATCATCAGCAAATAGTGATAACTTGTCTTCTTCCTTTCCAATTCATACCCCTTTGATCTCCTTTCGTTGTCTAATTGCTCTGGCTAGGACTTCGAGTACAATATTGAATAGGTAGGGAGAGAGTGGGCAACCTTGTCTAGTCTCTGATTTTAGTGGTATTGCTTCAAGTTTCTCTCCATTTAGTCGGATGTTGACTGCTGATTTTCTTTATATTGCTTTTATTATGTTTAAGTTTGGACCTTGAATTGCTGATCTTTCCAAGACTTTTATCATGAAGGGATGTTGGATTTTGTCAAATGCTTTCTCAGCATCTAATGAGATGATCATATGGTTTTTTTTCTTTGATTTTGTTTATGTAGTAAATTACGTTGATGGATTTCCATATATAGAACCATCCCTACATCCCTGGGATGAAGCCTACTTGATCATGGTGAATGATCGTTTTGATGTGTTCTTTGATTTGGTTTGTAAGAATTTTATTGACTATTTTTGCATCAATATTCATAAGGAAAATTGGTATGAAGTTTTCTTTCTCCGTTAGGTCTCTGTGTGGTTTAGGTATAAGAGTAATTGGGGCTTCATAGAATGAATTTGGTAGAGTTCCTTCAGTTTCTATTTTGTGGAATCATTTGAGGAGTATTGGTATTAGGTCTTCTTTGAAGGTTTGATAAAACTCTGCACTAAACCCATCTGGTCCTGGGCTTTTTTTGGTTGGGAGACTATTAATGACTTTCTATTTCATTAGCAGATATGAGACTGTTTAGATCATTGATCTCATATTGATTTTACTTTGGTACCTGGTATCTGTCTAGAAAATTGTCCATTTCATCCAAGTTTTCCAGTTTTGTTGAGTATAGGCTTTTGTAGTAGGATCTCATTAATTTTTGGATTACCTCAGTGTCTGCTGTTATGTCTCCCTTTTCATTTCTGATCTTGTTAATTAGGATACTGTCTCTGTGCCCTCTAGTTAGTCTGGCTAAGGGTTTACCTATTTTGTTGACTTTCCCAAAGAACCAGCTCCTGGTTTGGTTGATTCTTTGTATAGTTCTTTTTGTTTCTATTTGGTTGATTTCAGCCCTGAGTTTGATTATTACCTAGCTTTGACTCCTCTTGGGTGAATTTGTTTCCTTTTATTCTAGCGCTTTCAGGTGTGCTGTCAAATTGCTGGTGTATGTGCTCTCCAGTTTCTTTTTGGAGACACTTAACGCTATGAGTTTTCCCCTAAGGAATGCTTTAATTGTGTCCTATAAGTTTGGGTATGTTGTGGCTTCCTTTTCATTAAAATCTAGAAAGTCTTTAATTTCTTTCTTTATTTCTTCCTTGACCAAGTTATCATTGAGTAGAGTGTTTTTAAGCTTCCACATGTATGTGGCCATTCTATTGTTTATGTTGTTACTGAGGAGCAGCCTTAGTCCATGGTGATCTGATACAAGAAATTATTTCATTCTTCTTGTACCTGTTGATGACTGATTTGTTACCAATTATATGGTCAGTTTTGGAGAAGGTACTATGAGGTACTGAGAAGAAGGTATATCCTTTTGTTTTAGGATAAAAAGTTCTATAGATATCTATTAAATCCATCTGTTTCATAAATTCTGTTAGTCTCACTGTGTCCTGGTTATTTTCTGTTTCCATGTTCTGTCCATTGCAGAGAGTGTGGTGTTTAAATCTCCCACTACTATTGTGTGCAGTATAATATGTGCTTTGAGCTTTAGTAAAGTTACTTTTATGAATGTAGATGCCCTTTGATTTGGAGCATAGAGGTTCAGAATTGAGAATTCATCTTGGTAGATCATACCTTTGATGAATATGAAGTGTCTCTCCTTATCGTTTTTGATTGCTTTAGGGTGAAAGTCGATTTTATTCGATATTAGAATGGCTAGTCTAGCTTTGGCTTGGAGAATTGTTATTCAGCCTTTTATTCTGAGATAGTGTTTGTCTTTGTCACTGAGGTGTGTTTTCTGTACACAACAAAATGTTGTGTCCTGTTTATGTACCCAATCTGATAGTCTATGTCTTTTTATTGGGGAATTGAGTCCATTGATGTTAATAGATATTAAGGAAAAGTAATTGTTGCTTCCTGTTATTTTTGTTGTTAGAGCTAGAATTCTGTTCATGTGGTTATCTTTTTTCAGTTTTGTTGGAAGGTTACATTTTTGCTTTTTCAGGAATGTAGTCCCTCTCCTTGTGTTGGAGGTTCCCATTTATTAACATTTGAAGGGCTAGATTTATGGAAATATATTGTGTGAATTTGGTTTTGTCATGGAATACTTTGGTTTCTCCATCTATGGTGATTGAGAGTTTTGCTGGGTATAGTAGTCTGGGCTGGCATTTGTGTTCTCTTAGGGTCTGTATGACATCTGCCCAGGATCTTCTAGCTTTCATAGTCTCTCGTGTGAAGTCTGGTGTAATTCTGATAGGCCTGCCTTTATATGTTACTTGACATTTTTTCCCTTACTGCTTTTAGTATTCTGTCTTTGTTTTGTGCATTTGTTGTTTTGACTATTATGTGATAGGAGGAATTTCTTTTCTGGTCCAGTCTATTTGGAGTGCTTCTTGTATGTTCATGGGCATCTCTTACTTTAGGTTAGGGAAGTTTTCTTCTATAATTTTGTTGAAGATATGTACTGGCCCTTTAAGTCGGAAGTCTTCATTCTCTTCTATACCTATTATCCTTATGTTTGGTCTTCTCAGTGTGTCCTGGATTTCCTAGATATTTTGGGTTAGAAGCTTTTTTGTATTTTGCATTTTCTTTGACTGTTGTGTCGATGCTTTCTATGGTATCTTCTGTCCCTGAGATTCTCTCTTGTATCTCTTGTATTTGTTGTTGATGCTTGCATCTATGTTTCCTGACTTCTTTCCTAAGATTTCTAACTTCAGGGTTGTCTCTCTGCGATTTCTTAATTGTTTCTACTTCCATTTTTAGGTCCTGGGTGATTTTGCTCAATTACTTCACCTGTTTGATTGTGTTTTCCTGTAGTTCTTTAAGGGATTTTTGTGTTTCCTTTTTAAGTGCTTCTACTTGTTCACTCGTGATCTTCTATAATTCTTTATAGGATTTTTTTCCTCTTTAAGGGCTTGTACCTCTTTACCTGTGTTCTCCTGTATTTCTTTAAGGGAGTTATTCATGTCCTTCTTAAATTCCTCTAGCTCCATCATGAGATATGATTTTAGATCCAAATCTTGCTTTTCCAGTGTTTTGGGATATCCAGGACTTGCTGTGGTGGGAGTACTAAGTTTTCATGAAGCCAAGTAGTCATGGTTTCTGATGGTAGGATTCGTGTGTTTGCCTTTTGCCATGGGTTGATCTCTGGTGTTAGATGTTCTTGCTGTCTCTGACTAGAGCTTGTTCCTCCTGTGGGTCTGTAAGCCTGTGTCAGTATTTCTGGGAGATCATCTCTCCTCTGGTAAATCCTGGGTGCAGATGGTTGAGTCCCTGGGTTAAAGCACCCCATGGAGGGAGGCTCTCCACTTGCAGGGAAGGGGCAGAGAGGGTTGCTGATCCACTGCTCTCACTTGGAAGCTGAGAGGATCCTGTCCCTGCTGCCCTTTGACTCCCCTGTGATCTGTGAGGCCTGTGCTTCCTGACTGGTCTGACCTTACAAAGTCACCGGAGAGAAAATTGTGGATCTCACCTGAGTCCCTAGGTTAAAGCACTCCTAGGAGGCAGGCTTTCCACTCAGCAGGGAAGGGGCAGAGAGGGTTGCAGATCCACAGCTGTCACTTGGAGGTTGAGAGATTCCTGTCCCTGCTGCCCTGTGACTCCCCTGTGACTCCTGAGGCCTGTGCCTCCTGGCTGGTCCTGCCTTAGAAAGTCAAGTTGTTCTAGTTTTTAAGGTAATCTAAGTTGTTATTGGTATCTTCCTCAGCTCAAAGTCCCTTTTGAACATGTTACACAAAGGACCTCTTTTTGTTTTTTTCCCATATTCTGAAATTTTTTTGGAAATTTCCCCCACCTCTGTCTTTGTATTTTCATACTTTCTTCCTTCTTCCCCTATGGCTTATGTTAAAATACATATTATATTTATGTCTAATGTATAAGGCACATTTTACATATAATATTTTAGACTCATATACTGATATTTTTAATAATTCCTTAAACATTTGTGAAGTATCAAAATAGTACCCTTTAGTATTTTTCTCTGAGAAAATCTATATTGTGTGGAATATATCTAAGTCAGGAGTGTCTGACATGAATGTTATACTGTTATTAAATTTCCTGGTTAGTTTCCCGGTAAGGGCTTCAACTTAGAGATTTGTGTACAGTACACAATTTCTCTACTACAGAGCTGTAATTCTTTCTCATATATTCTAAAGTCTTGTTTCCATATTCTAGAGTATCTGACTTAAATTATAAAATTAAGCAATACTTTTCCATCCGCTATTATAAATTTAAACACTGAATTATCAGATATTAAGAGGGTTGGATCTCTCTTGTTATTATTGTCTAATAAAGGACCAGTCTAGATTTAGTTCTTGACATGACAAACTGGCATGGTAAATTATTTTCCTATAAATAATGACAGGCCTTGGAATGCCCCATGTGGGGGTGTATGGTATAATGCAACATCCTCTTTCACCTAAAGCGATAAAGTCTGTTTATTTCCTAGTTTCTAAAATCATATTTTAATGAAATGTGAAATAATTTTCTTCCTATATTTGCATTTGGTCTATATGAGAAATTCATGAAGCTTGCAATCATCTTAAATTTCATAAGAACAAATCATTTTAACACTGCCTTTGTTATGATAAGAAAAGTGTCTTTGAACTCTAACTTCTCTGCCATTCTGGTTTATTGCAAAAAAAATTTTATTAACTATATAGTTATATTTTATAACTATAAAAAGGTGTTATATAAATCTTGTCTGTTGAGGCTCTAAGAGAAAATAAAAATACTCACAGCTATTTTCATTATATTCCTACAATATCAATATTAAGGCCTGACACTATTACTGAGGCTATGGAGCACTCACAAAAAGAGATATATCATGAGTGCCCTCTGAAAGACCCAGCAAGCAGCTGAAAGAGTCAGATGCAGATATTTGCACTAAACCAATGGACAGAAGCTGCTGACACCTTTGGTTGAATTAGGGGACATCTGGAAGAAGCTGAGGAAGAGGTTGACCCTATAGGAGGACCAGCAGTCCAATTAATCTGGACCCCCGAATTCTCTCAGACATTGAACAGCCAACCAGGCAACATATACTAGCTGATATGAGTGAGGCCTTCAACACATATACAGCAGAGGACTGCCAGGTCTGGGTTTAGTCAGAGAAGATATACCTAACCCTCAAGAGACTGGAGGATTCAGGTAGTTTAGAGCTCTGGTGGGGTTGGGGCTGGGGAGCAGGGTGGTGGTTGATACATTCTAGTGGAGACAGAGAAGCTGGGAGGAGGTATAGGATGTAGAATAATCAGAGGGTGGACCAGGAGGGGAATAAAATCTGAAGTTTAAAATAAGTAAGTAAGTAAATAAATAAATAAATAAATGATTAAAAAAAGAAGAAATATAAAAAAGAAAGTCTTTACTTTCCTCTGCTTTTATATGTGTATACTGAGCAAATAATCTAGACACACTGAAAGAACTAACAGTGAATCAACAGGAGGAAATATAGCTCCTGAGACTGGTACATGGCTAAACTCCCAAGTATACCTGATGCTTGGTTTGCCTTTGTGAACTTATACTCATTTATTCTTTAGTGCTGTCTGCAAGCTCTTCCACACTGATGAATTTAGAAGTCAAATTATTAAAGGAAATGTCAGAGTTTCAGCAGTTGTGAAATGAATGAACAATTTTCAAAGTAAATTTTCAGCAGACAGAATTGCAAGACAAGGACTATATTATTAAAGACTGAGGTAACAGAGGAGACAGACTGAGTAAAGCCCTTCTCAAATACATAGTGAAACAGAACTTGAGCCAAATGTGATCAAATGGAAAATTTCCTGATGATTTAAGAGTAGGAACCTGATATAGCTGTCTCCTGAGAGGCTCTTCCAGTGCCTGACAAATACAGAAGTGAATGCTCTCAGCCATCCTTTGGACTGAGCACAGGGTCCCCAAATTAAGGAGCTAGAGAAAGGACCCAAGGAGCTAAAGGGGTTTCAGCCCCATAGGAGGAACAACAATATGAAGCAACCAGTAACCCAGAGTTCCCAGAGACTAAATCACCAACCAAAGAGTACACATGTTGGGACTCATAGCTCCAGCAGCATATGTAGCAAAGGATGGTCTAGTTGGTCATCAATGGGAGGAGAGACTTTTGGTCCTATGAAGATTCTATTCACCAGTGTACGGGAATGCCAGGACCACGAAGCAGGAGAGGGTGGGTTGGTGAGCAGGGGGAGGGGGAGGAAATAGGGTTGTTTTTTGTTTGTTTTGTTTTGTTTTGTTTTTGAGGGGAAATCAGGAAAGGGGAGAACATTTGAAATGTAAATAAAAGAATGTCTAGTTAAAAAAAAGTTGTGGCTATTTCTGTTTGCTAACTGGTCACTTGGGAAGTTAGCTGACTTCTTGCAGAAAAGACATGAGGGTAGGGTTATTATCTTTCAGAAAGCCAAATATGGAAAAGTGGGGATTTGCAATGCATTGAATTGAAATATATTCAGTATTATATAGAAGACCTATTATGGAAAAATGTGCACAAAAAATCCTAAAACAGATAAGAAACCTTATCTTCCTAAACACCATTGTCTCAGGTAGCTATCTTTTGTTTCCCATCATTAGAAAATAAAATAAAATAAAAATCAGAGACAAAATTCACACACACATACACACACACACACACACACACACACACACACCATATCCATATCTATAACAATATCTAATCTCTATCCGTACCTATACATTTACCTATACCTCTGTATGTGTGTGTGTGTAAATATATATATATATATACATATATATATATGTGTATATATATATACATATATATATATATGTATATATATATATATATATATATATTCAACTTATTTCAGAGTTGATTAAGGCTTTTCAAAGTGATTAACAAGAAAATAACCTTTGAGAGCTAAAAAGATGTATCAGCATTTAACAGGATGTGTTGCTATTGCAAAGGCTTGGGTTATTTTCCAGCATCCACATGGTGATGGCTCAACCACACCCATACTCCAGTTTCAAACCCAATGCCTCATTTTGCATCTGCAAGCACCAAGTAGGCACACAGTTCACACACAACCATGTAGGCAAAGCCATTGTATAAAATAAGTAAGTAAGTAAATAAATAAATAAATAAATAAGCAAATAACACCGTTGGCAAAAAGAGTTGTAGGATTTAAAGGTATGTAAATGTTGCAAAACTTTTCTATGGTGATACACTTAATAATTAAGTCCAATGAAGAGAAAAATGGAATTGCTTGGAAGTATCAGTCCCAATGACTTTTAACCTTTAAAAGTATATTATCATAAGAATATGCTTGGACTTTGGTGAAAAAAATGTCACTAAAATTATTATCCATAGTCTCAAATGAGCACTAAAAAAAAAAAAAAACACAATTCATTTCTACCTTTGCTATGACAAGCGTGGCTATTTGTTAGTTCAAATGCTAGTTAAATGTGTGATGGAAAATTCTTTTCTAATACAGATGGAGGTTATAGAATTGGAAGTCTGTTAGTCTGTGGTGAGTTTGATTACACTACATAGGATTTAACTTTAAAACCTGTATTTACTACTCAAGAGGAAATACTGGAACCTAGAAGAGCTATACAGATATGAATACACGAGATTGTATAAACTGGGGGATGGTGAGAGTTTACTGAGCAAGTACTTCAACATATTTGCCAAATGAGCAAATATTTAAGCTCTTTATTATATCTTTCACATTCTTTTTTTTATTTTTCTTTTCTTTTTTTTTTTTTTTTTTTTTTATTGTTGTTGTTTTTTGTTTTTTTGTTTTTTGTTTTTTGAGACAAGGTTTCTCTGTGTAGCCTTGGCTGTCCTGGAACTCACTCTGTAGACCAGGCTGGCCTCGAATTTAGAAATCCGCCTGCCTCTGTCTCCCAAGTGCTGGGATTAAAGGCGTGCGCCACCACTGCCCGGCTATCTTTCACATTCTTAAACAGAATCCCTTAAAATAACAAAACTTAATATGCCACTATGCCTTTAGAAGTCCTTATTAGTGAGATATCTTGGAATTGTTTCTCTCCATAGAGAAAACTATCACCAGGTCACTAAGTGTTTTTAGGGACTGTAGTAGGGTAGGAAAGCATGGGATTGTTTATTTTTTTTAATTAGATGTTTACTTTATTTACATTGCAAATTTTATCCCTTCCACTCCCTCCATCCCATCCCCCTTCTCTCTGCTCACTAATGCACCCACTCCTGTTTTCCTGTCCTGGCATTCCGTAATACCGGGGCATCAAGCCTCCATGAGAACAAGGGCCGCTCCTCTCATTGATGTCCGACAAGGCCATCACTTGCTACATATGCTGCTGGGGCCATGGATCCCTCCATATATACTCTTTGGTTGGTGGTTTAGACCCTGGGACCTCTGAGGGTACTGGTTGGTTCATAGTTTTGTTCCTCATACGGGGCTGGGCTGAAAATCCCTTCAGCTTCTTGGGCTCTTTCCCTGGCTGCTTCAAAGAGGACTTTGTGCTCAGTCCAATGGATGGCTGAAAGCATCCACTTCTGTATCTGTCAGGCACTGGCACAGTCTCTCAGGAGACAGCTATAATAGCCTCCTGTCAGTAAGCATTTGTTGGCATCCATAATAGTGTCTGGGTTTGGTAACCATATGTGAGGTGGATCCCTATGTAGGAAAGTCACTGGATGGCCTTTTCTCCAATTTCTGCCCCAAACTTTGTCTCTGTATTTCATACCATGGGTATTTTGATCCCCTTTCTAAGAAGGACCAAAGTATCCACACAGTGGTTCTTCCTTCTTCTTGAGCTTCATATTGTCTGTCAATTGTATCTTGTGAATTCTGAACTTCTGAGGTTATATTCACTTATGTGAGTGCATGCAATGTGGGTTACTTTGTTATTGGGTTACCTCACCCTGGATGATATTTTCTAGTTCCATCCATTTGCCTAAGAACTTCGTCATTTTTAATAGCTGAGTAGTACTCCACTGTGGAAATGTATCTATTCCTCTGTTAAAGGACATCTGGGTTCTTTCCAGCTTCTGGCTATTATAAATAAGGCTGCTATGAGCATAGTGGAGTATGTGTCCTTATTACATGTTGGAGTATATTCTGTGTATATGCCCAGAAGTGGTATAGCTGGGTCCTCAGGTAGTACTATGTCCAATTTTATGAAGAACTGCAAAACTGATTTCCAGAGTAGTTGTACCAGCTTGCAATCCCACCAGCAAAGAAGGAGTGTTCCCCTTTCTCCACAACCTCTCCAGTATCTGCTGTCACCTGAGTTTTTTTTTATCTTAGCTATTCTGCCTGGTGTGAGGCAGAATCTCAGGGTTATTTTGATTTGAATTTCCTTAATGACTAAGGATATTGAACATTTCTTCAGGTACTTCTAGGCCATTTAGTATTCCTCAGTTGAGAATTCATTTTTTTTCACTCTGTACCCCATTTTTAATAGGGTTATTTGATTCTCTGGAGTCTAAATTCTTGAATTTGTATATATTAGATATTATTGATCTGTTGGATAAGGGTTGGTAAATATCTTTTCTCACTCTTTTGATTGTCATTTTGTCCTATTGACAGTGTCCTTTGCTTTACAGAAGTTTTGCAATTTTATGAGGACAAGTTCATGCCAGAGACAGCAAGACCATCTAACACCAGAGATAACCAGACAGCAAAAGGCAACCACAAGAAACTTACCAACAGAAAACAAGGCTAAATGGCCTCATTAGAACCAAGATCCCCCACCACAGCAAGTTCTTGATACCCAAACATAAGAAAAGCAAGATTTGGATTAAAATTCTATATCTTGATGCTGATAGAGGAGTTTAAGAAAGATATATATAACTCCCTTAAAGAAATACAGGAGACAAAAGAAAATAGGTAGAAGACCTTAATGAGGAAATAAAAAATCACTTAATGAATTACAGGAAAACACAGTGAAAGAGGTGATAGAATTCAATAAAACCATCCAGGATCTAAAAATGAAAGTAGAAACAATTAGGAAACCACAAAGGGTGATAACTCTGGAGATATAAGAGATAGAATAGAAACTCTCAGGAACAGAAGATACCAAACAAAATATTGACACTACAGTCAAAGAAAATGCAAAATGCAAAAAGCTCTTAACCCACACTATCCAGGAAATCCAGGACACAATGAGAAGACCAAACCTAAGGATAATAGGTATAGAAGAGAGTGAAGACTTCCAAATTAAAGGTCCAGTACATATCTTCAACAAAATCATAAAGGAAAACTTCCCTAACCCAAAGAAAGAGATGCCTATGAACATACAAGAAGCCTACAGAACTCTAAATTACTTGGACAAGAAAAGAAATTCCTCCTGTCACATAATAATTAAAACACTAAATGCACAAGACAAAGGATGAATATTAAAAATAGTAAGGGAAAACGGTCAACAAACATATAAAGACAGACCTTCCAGAATTATACCAGACTTCTCACCAGAGATTATGAAAGTCAGAAGATCTTGGGTTGATGTCATACAGACCCTAAGAGAATACAAATGCCAGCCTAGGCTTCTATACCTAGCAAAACTCTCAATTATCATAGATGGAGAAACCAAGGTATTCCATGACAAAACCAAATTCACATAATATCTTTCCACAAATCCAGCCCTTGAAAGTATAATGAAAGGAAAACTCCAATACAAGGAGGATTGTTTATTTTTTAAATCATTTTATTCATTTACATTTTAAATGATATCCCCCTACCTGATTACCCATCCATAACCTCCCAATCTCATCTGCACTTTCCCCCCTCTGCTTTGCCTCTATGAGTGTGCCCTTCCACCAACTTATCCACTTCTTCCTCACCACTTTAGCATCATACTACGTGGGAGTATCAAATCTCCACAGGGCCAAGGGCCTCTCCTCCCATTGATGTCAGATAAGGCCTTCCTCTGCTACATATGTATCTGGGGTCCTGGCTCCCTCGATGTACAATCTTTGGTTGACCCTTTAGTCCCTTGAAGCTCTGGGTGGTCATGTTAGTTGATATTGTTCTTCCTATGGAGTTGGAATCCCCTTCTGCTCCTTCACTCCTTCCCCTAACTCTCCTATTCATGTCCCTGAGCTCAGTCTGATGTTTGGCTTTGAGTTTCTGCATCTGTCTTGATCAGGTGGTGGAAGAACCTCTCATGGAACAGATTTACCAGGTTCCTGTCAACAAGTGCTTCTTGGCAACAGTAAGAGTGTTGGGATTAGTGTATACAGATGGCTTTGATCCCTAGGTGGGGCTGTCTTTTCTAAGTATTTAGAAACTGTTTTTCATAGTGTTCCTCAGTGCTATGTATGTATACAATTTGGCTTGGCTCATACTCTACCTTGTGTTTGTTTTTGAGAACAGACACCCTGAAGCTGTAAGTTCCTCTTCATGAACATTGAGTAATACAAGAAAGATACAAATAGCCATGCAATACCTATAGACAATGTGATACTTCATTATCATCTAATCAATATTATGTGAACCCTAACAAGCACTATTGCTAAATAAGACTTTAAAGGATAAAAGAACAAAAGTGCTTTGGTTCTGTTGCAGCTAGAACATATGAATAGGGTCTTCTGGAAGAGGAGTAGGAGCCTAAGAGAATAAAGGGAATCAGATGGTGAAATAAAATAAAAAAAAAAATGGGACTGAGGCATGGTTCTGCTTTCAGTCCAGAGTGTATTATCCAACTGACAAACAAGCAGGCAGGCAAAAACTCCTCCCCCAGTCTGTCAGCAACTTGAGGCAAAGGCAAGTTCTGAGTCAATAGGCTTTTGGCCGAGGAGAGGTTACAATTCCTCCTTGTTTATTAAAAATTAGCTTGACTGGGGCATATTTATGCACCATAGTCCTGCCTGGGAATTATGGTGGGTTGGCGGCCCCACCTGTTTTGGATATAGATCTTCTGGACTCTCCCTTACCCATCTTGGATTATCATGTGCAGCTAGTTTGTGTTTATTTGTACAAACTTGACCTTAATGTCTATTATCAATAAACATGACTCTGTCTTAGGTTGATGAGAGCCATAAATTAAATAAAACATCATTGAATGCAGGCCCTCACAGCACACCTTTCCCCATACAGACCAAAGCAATGACATGTCTATAATGCCTTTTCTTTATCATGATGAATAACTGCCAAGTAGAGCCTCTCTGAAGTCCAGCATGGAGCAGATCTTGTGTGTCTGTAAAGAATCTGCTTGAGGTAAAAGCTCAAACGTTTACAAGGAGCAAGTTTTACATTATATTTGGGGGTGTCTCATCCACTCAATTCAGTTGCAAATTAGCAATGCTCAGGCCCAAGGCTTGGCCTCCAGGTACAGAGGGAAGCTACTGTTAAGTCTCAGGAAAAAGGTGAAGGCTATTTCAGCCAAGTGAACTTTGTTGGCTAATAAAAATTTCTAGCCATTATTTTAGTTGAAAACATGTTTATTAAAAAGACTCTGGACCTGCATCCACTTGATGAACCATTGTTTCAGGCAGCCATCGTGCTCTGTTTTCTCTTTGTGAGAAGACACATATGGAGCCTCTTCCCCAAGATAAGACAGGGTCAGGACCATACCATGTGTTAGTAAGTGGATCTTGCTATTTTACAGTGGCATAAGAACTAGAAATGTGTGGATGCAAATGGAAGTCTGTGCTAGAATGACTTTTAGTATTAGACTGCAAAAAAAAAAAGATTTTTAAAACAAGCAAAAAGCAAGAGATGATTTTGGAAGTAGCTTTGAAGTATGATGGTTCTTGGTGTTCTTCACTTATTTCAGCAAATAACATTCTTCTTTAATTGTATAACTTTTCTATTCATATCTTTTCAATTATGTATATGATTTTCTCAGTTTTAATTGATTCAGAGGATTATTTGTGAATGAGGCATATGTTTCTTTATTTTCTTAAGATGCTAAATAATGGTAAGCTTTTGATGCTCTGCTTGCACATAGTAAGCATTGTAAGTGTAGTAAGCATGCTTGCACAGGCTTGGGTTTGCTGAGGTAAGATAAGAAATGAGGAGTAACTTTTGAGGAGTGTGATTTCTTCCTTATAGGACATCAACTCATAAGTAATACTAATCAAATGATAATAGCATAGTTTGCGATACAATATCAATACAAATGTTTATACTAAATTATAATATCACAGTTTTTATAGAGGGGCATAACTTATTTCTGACTTTTTGGCTTCTATCTACAGTCACTGAGGGAATATGTTCTAGCATAGTTTCTGTCTATACAGACAAATAAGGTGGCCATCAACTTAGCTATTCTCTATTCCTTAGATATGTGTCCTGTCTATTTGAGTTTTTCACCATTTCAATTCTTGTATTATTGGTCTTTGTTGATTTTGGATTACAGTTTATTCTCTGGTAATTCTCAATGATATCCATTACACAAAACATATCTCTTCTTTGATACAGGTTGTTTTTATATACTTGTTCATTCCAATATAAATATATCCTCACATATGCATAAAATCCTTCACAGAGAGCTTGCTTGGGGAAATTATTTTCCTACTTCGTCTCAGCAATAGGAATTTGGAGTCCTTTTTATTTACATTTAAAGAAAATGACTCTTATGCCATAAGAAAGGAATCCCAGAGGTATAATATGAGAGAGATAAGAAAGGAGACTTGAATCTCAAAAGAAAAGAACAAAAATTATGACCCAAAGTTTCTAAGGAAAGTTGTGAAATAAACTGCTTTATAAGACTGCTTGATGTAAGTTGGCCCTCTAGTTTGTTCTATTCTGCCAAGGCAAATAGCCTAAGAGAAAGTATTTTATAAGAAGAAAGGGTTTATTTGGCTTACAATCCCAATTTACTGTTCAACATTTTGAGGAAATAAACTTGAAATTCAAGTAGTTAGTAATATTCCATCCACATTCAACAGTGAAGGTATATACATATCCTTGCTTGTTTGGTCTCAACAAGTTTTTAGTCATAGATAGATGAGAACTCCACACCTAGAGAATGGTATTACCCATAATGGGCTAGATCTTCACATGTGTATTAACAATAAAGTAACCCCTATCCAAGACATGACTATATAATTTTCTGTTAAGGTTCTCTTCCAGGCAACACAAAATTGTGTCAAATTGACCATTACACAAAGATAAAGCTTCCCCATGTTTAATACTCATTCTGTATCTTCTAGTCAGCAATGGGTTTAGGAGATGATTTATTGTCACTTCCAGAAAGTTCTTGCCCCCTCCAATTGAATGCTATTATTATTTGTTATTACATTGTTCTATATGTTTGTGTCAGTGAAAATATTTAGATACTGTTTTACTGTCAGGAAGTCACTCTCTAATGGCAAAGAGAACATTGAATAGCCCAAACTGAACATAAGAAAACTGAATATATCATGACCTTTAACACATTGAATGTACCTGCTTTCAACATATGTTATATGAAAGACTAATTAGAAGATAGAAAATCTTGTAGGTTTTAGAGATTTAGCGTAAAATAAAGCTTCTACTTTCAGGAAGTTAAAACTCTAGAAAGAATTGATCAGCAGCAGTGTATATGCTTTGTTTTCTTCTGTATCCATTAATATAAAATTAATCTGTATAATAAGAGTGCCAACTATCCTAATATAATTATCATAATGAAGATAATCTCAAACTTTACCATGATAGTGTTCATATATAATGCTATCATGTGTGGGTAGAAGAAGGAAGAGCAGGAGGTCAAAGTCATCCTCAGCAATATAGAATAATGGAGGTCATAATTAGCTATATACCATGCTGTCAAGGAATATAAGAATATCACTCTAAAAAGGTGACATGTAAAAAAGATAGCTTTTCAAAAGTCCATTCATTCCAGGGATTTATTCCATTCTAATAATGGGGCTTTCACTAGAGGGAAGATATATAACAGGTATAAAAATATTTGGTAAAAATATCTTATGGTAAAAGATAAACAAAAATCAGATCCATGAATGAGGAAAATAAGTTTTATTTTATAATATTTTGTCATAGGAAATCATCCATCATTGCATTCTTTTAAACAAAGCAGATTGTGATTTTGAAAAAGTAACTTTTATTTTCCAGATGTAATTGTTGTCTCAGAGGCTGCTGAATAAGCACACTCTTTCTAGATTTACTCTAAACTATTCCTGGCTGGTTCAATTCAGCTCTTCCTGCCTAAATTCCTGTCCAAGCTGACTGATTCAAACTGGCTTCTCTCAATTCCTTACTGAATTGTGCTGCTTGACTTAAAACTAACTTTGACAATTTGTCCTAATCATATAGCTCATTATTACTGTCTGGCTTCAACTACCTCTGCTGACCTGCACTGAACTGCATAAACTAACGAAAGAACTCAACTCCAGTGGACTGCACTCATTGCAATGACTTGCAACTGACTCAACTCTCAGCCCACTGACCAACTGATCTCTCTTTTCCTGCATTGTTCTTAAATAGTTTTTCTCCTGAGAGTTGGGTATATTCTACTCTGTCTCATTCTGTCAAATTAATCTTAATTCATTATTTTTTCTTTTCCTCAATTAGACATTATCCAATCATGGCTGTTTCTTTCTACAAACTAATTTTACCTTAAAGTTGTGTACCAAGGGTTTGTCTGTATTCCACCCAGAAATGAAAGGTGTGTGGCATGTTTATAGTCCAGACAGATTTCACACAGACCCAGAAGGATTTTTGATGTAGTCAGAGCATCCATGATGCTGGATTCCTATACATCTTCCTCTTTCTGTTGTACTTAAAAATATACACAGTATTGATCACTCTATAACTGCTTGACCTGTTGAATTGTATTGTATACCTGTAATATATACTATGTTATAAAAAGCAATAAAGCCATTTCATTTGCTGGAAACATATGTGGAGGAATTTTCAGTCTTCATTTGTAAAGGTATTCCCATGAGAGCCATTACTTTCAACGAATGTATAATTTCAGAATCAGCCTTTTTAGAACCCAAAGCGGAATTACATTAAAATCCTGAATATGTTTCAATGGTATGATTTATGCATTTTAGTTTTCAAAATTCTTCAAAGTGATACACATCCATCTGCCAAACTTCATTTTTTTTAAATTTCTTTTTTTTAAGATATTTTCTTTATTTATATGTAAATTTCTCCTTTCCCAGGTTCCCCTCCAAAAACCAAACAAACAAGCAAACAAAAGCAACAAGAACAAACCCCTTTTGCCTCCCCCCTCCCCATGTCTGCAACCCCACCCTCTCCCAATTATTGCCCCTGGCATTCCCCTACACTGGGGCACAAAACCCTTTTTTTTTTTTTTTTTTTTTTTTTTTTTGGCTATTCATTGTGTTTCTTCCAGGAGATAGTGGAACCTGTTTATGTAAAAAACAAATAGGATTTTTTTTTGTTTGATTAATTTCCTTTAAAAACATCATTAACAAGCTGGAGAGATGGCTCAGTGGTTAAGAGCACCGACTGCTCTTCCAGAGGTCCTGAGTTCAATTCCCAGCAACCACATGGTGGCTCACATACCATCTGGAATGGGATCTGATGCCCTCTTCTGGTATGTCTGAAGAGAGCAGTGGTGTGCTCATATACACAAAATAAATAAATCTTTAAGAAAAATCATTAACTCACATAAACATCAGTGTGCAGTCCTGACAAGAACTGAGGTAACAGAATAGGAGGTTCTCATGGCCCTAATGAAGTCATGTTGTATTGCTGGGTGTCAGATGATAAAAATGGAAACAGAATAGGACTGAATATGAGATATGAATGGGAAAATATTCAAAGAAAATTATATTGGTAGCTAATTCAATAATTTGTATCTGTCTTGATGTGGGAAGATGGGGAAGATATAGACTCAAAGTAAGGTAGGTGGATATGAATCACAAGTGTTATATTCCTTTAATATATATATATATATATATATATATATATAGTAAATATATATTATATTCTCTGAAAATAATATATATATATTATTTTCCCTGAAATATTAAGTGAAAAGATATGTCATATTGCTTTAAATACATGGGTTATAGAAGGTTTGGCATAAAACTAAATATATAAGTGAGGGGAAAAACCAATTCACAGAAATAGATTTATACATATTAGAGATTTAATGTCTCTTAATTTCAGACTTGTCCTCAAGTTACTTTTTCTGACTACTAGTTATAATATATAATATAATATATAATATACAACTTATAGTTGTTTTCACATAATTTTCTTCTCCCCTTCTATTTAGATTATTCCTGGGTTAAAATTAAAATATGTGCTTTTGTTGAAAATTATAAACGGATACTGCTCTGACATAATCTCTTCTGCAGTACTACTATGGTACCTGGAATAGATTTAAAGTCTGCTGTCTCCTTGTCTAACTGTGGGAATTTAACTCCAATGTATTGTCCAATGTGTACATGGATAATAAATTCATAAGTAGAAGCTCTTGTTTATACAGGCAAGTCCAAAGGACTTTGTAGTCACTGTGACTGCTAATGTATACCATGAGTCATGAGTAAGGAGCTTGCCAAGATTACACATAGCCTAGATAACAATGGGCTACAAATTAACCTGCAAATTTGACTGTACCCTAATGTTAAGGACAATTATGCAATATATATATTATAATAAATTTCTTCAGAATAATATATGTAAAAACCAGTTCCAAAGTTCATGCAATGCTTAACAAACTAAGGGTTTATAATACAAGGAGACTATCTGGAGGAGAAAACTTTAGCATTGCATGCCTTATCTCCTCAAAAGAACAACAGAATCCTTAAAAGTAAAAGTACCACTAACGGAAAGATACATCCAAGACGTTAATCGTGAAACCTGTTACTTACAGTCAGTATCTGTGAAATTGCTTCCTTATGCTCTTAAACTTTATTTTAATATTTATATATTGAATTTACTTCCCCTTTTATATTCTTTTTATCATCCTAAAGCTCTTTTTACCTTTATAGAACCATGTCTTCCATTTTTAAATTCAAACATGTTCCCAATATAATCCAATTTCCAAAGCCTTGTGAACTTTATGTTGCAATGTAACAATTTATAAGTTAATTATGCACAAATACAAATAGAGTAAATATCAAAACACAGGAATAAAATTATGTCCTTTCTTCACTCGTTAGCATTTTGTACTGGCCCAGAACACATACCTCTGTAGTACTTACCCATTATTCTTAAATATTCCACTATCTCTTCCAATTCAGAATAATGAGAAATACTTTAAAAAAAATTGAAAGAAAACCAACAACAAAACAGATTAAATAATTCTGTATAGAATCTTCTCATTCTATACAAACATTAGTCCAAATGGGTAGTTGCATATAAAAATCCAGATTCTTTCTCCAGGACAGCAACAAGGGACCCATAATGATAAAGCAATCTTGTTTTTTTAAATAGAAGCTGAATAAGAAGCTTTGTCATCCACACATCCTGATTTTATAAGTTACTATACAAAACTATATGATTGGCAACCATGTGTCAGTAACATAAAGTGAGACACTAATAAAACAAGAGAGTCTAACTTATAAGTATACCTTTGATAAAGGATCATGTTGTTGACAAAGGACAGTTTTCAGCAGAAATGAAGGGAGTTTTAATACCCACAAGAAAAATGAGTAGTTGATGTTCAAAGAATCCAAATAATTGTCCAGGTGTTAGAGACACTAGATCTTAATATTTTTTTTAAATTAGGTATTTTCTTTATTTACATGTAAATTTCTCCTTTCCCAGTTTCCCCTCCAATAAACAAACAAACAAAAACAACAAGAACAAACTCCTGTTGCCTCCCCCATCCCCATGCCTGCCACTCCACCCTCTCCTATTTATTGGCACTGGTATTCCCCTACACTGGAGCACAGAACCTTCACAGGGCCGAGGACCTCTCCTCCTATTGATGATCAGCTTTGTAATCCTCTACTATACACATGCTGCCAAAACAATCAGTCTGACCATCTATAGTCCTTGGTTGGTGGTTGGGTCCCTGGGAGCTCTGAAGGTACTAGTTAGTCCATATTGTTGTTCGTCCTAAGGGGCTGCAAACCCTCCAGCTCCATAGAACTTTTCTCTAACTCCTTCATTGGGGACCGTGTACTCAGTTCAATGGATGGCTGTGAGCCTCTACATCTGTATTAGTCAGGTATTGTCAGAGCCTCTCAGGAGATAGC
>JADRCD010198206.1:0-41981 GCA_019843815.1 Montemys delectorum
TCCATCTCCTTGGAATACCCCACCCTTATCGCACTCCCATCACCCCCTTGTGCTGGCCCCAAGAACCTCCACATGGGGTGCCAGCTACACAACCGTAGGGCTCCCACAGCCAATCTCTGCCACGTACACCTTGACCTCTCAGAGTGTTCCCTTCTGCATCTGCTTCAGGACACGTGTTAGGTGGCAAAAGCTCTCAGGACTGTCAGCTGGGCCAGGTCAGCCTGGGTTCAAGGTATACAGAGGTTAGTAAAGGGTGGGCTGGCTGTTCTGATGGGCAAGGGGTCTGGACGGGGTAGGGCTGCCTAGAGTCCCCCCCCCCCCCCATCTCCCTTCCCGGGTCCCCGCCCCCGCCCTCCCACGCACCTGCGCTGGCCTCCCCCCAAGCCCCGGGGCAGCACTGGGAGATCAGAGGACTCGGAGGAGTCGGGCTCAGGGGGAGGGGGCGGGGAATTTCCCCCCACGCCTGCCTGGGCCTGCTCCCCTCCCCCTCCCCTGCCAGGTGGGGGGCACCGCTTGGGGAATTCCGCCAAGGCAAGGCTCCGGAGAGCCTGGGCTGGGGTCCTAGGGAGTGGAAGAAATGGAAGCGGGAGAGGGGGCGGGCTGGAACCCGGGGCGCAGCTGCCTTCCTCCCCAGACACCAGCTGCCCCTGCCTGTCGTGGACTGAGCGTCCACGATTCCTGTCTGTCTCTGGCGATCAGGGTCAGGGAGTAGCGTTTTCTTATTCAAGCCAGCCGCGGCGGGACCTGGAGAGACCGAAGCGTGAGGATCCCGGGAAGATGTGCGTGTGAGCATCTTACAATGAATGAATGGATTGAATGGGAGCGCGCGCGCACTTAAATCGGGGTGCCTGTGTCCTTTTGACTGGGTGCAGCCGCGGGAGGGAGCCCTGTAACTCTCTCCCTTTAGGGTCCTCTAGAGGTCTGCAAACCTGGTCGATGTTCCTCCATACCCTCCCAATAGAACCCACACCGACCGTGAAAAAGAAAAAAGAAAGGGTGGGGAGGCATGTGTCGGGACGGTAGGGGTCCCGGGGGACAGGCGTGGGAGGCGTCTGGACCTGCTGCCTGCGCTCCAGTGACGGGCGGGGCTTCTAGTCTTCCCTAGGGGCGTGGGACAAGAGGGGAGGGACCTGTAGGGACACAAGGGGGGCAGGAGGCAGTGCTTTAGAGACCTGGGTGAGGGAGTCTCAAGGTGCAAGGTACAGTTCGATGGGGTGAGTGTGGGGGGCCCAGGCACGACTCAGAGCTAGAAAGCCGAGCCTGAAATCGTCCTCCGGCCAGATACTTTCCCTAGAGACCCCTGAAGAGCGACAGCCGGGGAGAGATCCCGGGAAGATATTTCCTAGTCCCAGACCGGCAGCACCGACAAAAGTAAGATCAAGACATACGATCAAAGGACAACGCCCCCCCCCCCCCCCCCCCCCCCCCCCCCGCCCCCCCCGGCGCCCCCCCCCCCCCCCGCAACCGCCCCCCCCCCCCCCCCCCCGCCCCGCTCCTCAGGTCACCTGGGAGACCCTAGACCCTGTGGGCGTCCCAGGCCGTGTTCTGCCAAGGCACTATCTCTTTGGTTAGGGAAGATGGGGACACCAGACCTTCAGGGCCTCCTCCTCCTCTTCCCATTGCTGCTGCCGCAGCACGGGGCCTCAGCAGGGAGCCTGCACAGTCCAGGTGAGTTAGGCAAGGCGGCCAGGCCAAAGCCACTGCTTGCCCCCGGGGCCCCAGGGAAGGGGTCCCAAAGCTGGAGAGGCGGGACAGCAGGCGGGTGGAGCAGTTGAGCAGCCCGAAGGCCCCCTCGGGGATGGGAACTGGCTGGGACCAGGCAGGAGTTGGGTGAGGCGTGAGGAGGCCCAGTGGGTGTCCAGACTTCTCCAGATCCCGCGTTTGCCGGGCAGGCCTGTCCGAATGCTTCCAGGTGAACGGCGCTGACTACCGCGGCCACCAGAACTACACCGGCCCGCGCGGAGCTGGACGCCCTTGTCTTTTCTGGGACCAGACGCAGCAGCACAGCTACAGCAGCGCCAGCGATCCCCAGGGCCGCTGGGGGCTGGGTGCGCACAACTTCTGTAGGTGAGGAGCTGGGGTGTATGGTTGGGGTGGGGATGGGGGTGGGGTGGATGCGCTTCAGGAAGGCTGGACCAGTGGCGGCAGGAGGTGGGACAGAGAGGAGTCTGCTCTGGCCTGGTACGGTACCCTCAGAAAGGTTTAGAGGCAGGCCCTATCTCCTTGCGAAGGAGGTTCCCAAGGTTTGCAAAAACCCGGCTTTAAAGATATGTGACCTTTTTTCTGCAAAGCCATTAAGAGCCAGGACAAAAGGCTTACTTGCACCCTCAAGAGGCCCTGGATGCTGGGGCTGGTTGAAACTGCGCCGCCCGCCACCCCCACCCCGGTTGATTTGACTGGCTCAGCCCTACTTGCTTGAGCAGCATCTACAATTTGTCATATGAAAGGTTCCACGCCACAGCTTTCTTTTGGAGCACCATCAGTCAGGGCCTGAAAAGGGGGCCACTTTTCTGCCCAGCCGCAAAGCTTAGGGCTTACCATTTGCATCAGTTTTATGCAAGAGAGGAGTAGTGAGGACCCACTGAAGTCCGGGGAAGTTCTCACATGAGGTCAAGTCTAACAACCAGAAAAAACAAACAAACAAACAAACAAACAAACAAACAAAAACCTTCAGGCTCCCCAGCACTTGGGAGGCAGAGGCAGGTGGATTTCTGAGGTCGAGGCCAGCCTGGTCTACAGAGTGAGTTCCAGGACAGCCAGGGCTACACAGAGAAACCCTGTCTCGATAAACCAACAAAACAAAACAAAACAAAACAAAACAAAACAACAAGAACGCTTCAGGCTCTTATAGCGACGTTTCCTTTGGGAAGTTAACGCCCAGGAGCCTGGGGAGAATGTACTGACAGAGAGGAGCATGGCCTCTGAAACACAGACTCTTGGCCACACTGTATAGATCATAGGCCAGATAGTGGGCTCTCACCATCTCCCTCCTAACCCCAGGAATCCAGATGGTGATGTGCAGCCCTGGTGTTATGTAGCAGAGACAGAAGAGGGCATCTACTGGCGCTACTGTGATATCCCCACATGCCACAGTGAGTAAACTCAAGAGCCCAGCCACCCAGAGGGTCACTTTCAGAGGTGAGACGCTGATTCTGCTCCCCCCACAGTGCCTGGGTACTTGGGCTGCTTCATGGACTCTGGGGCACCCCCTGCTCTCAGCGGTCCCAGTGGCACCTCCACAAAGCTCACAGTCCAGGTGTGCCTTCGATTCTGCCGCATGAAGGGCTACCAGGTACTGTCCTAGAGCTCAAACCAGTGACCCCGACCTTGACCTCAGGACCCTACCCAGCTCCCAACACAGATGCCGAACTTGACACTAACTTCTGAACCTCACCAATTCCCTACTCCTCCCCACCCCTCCTACTCACCCATATCCACCATCCCTGCCTTTGGGGTCACCCAGTCTGTGCTCCCAGCTGGCTGGCGTGGAGGCTGGTTATGCCTGCTTCTGTGGCTCTGAAAGTGACCTGGCCCGGGGACGTCCAGCCCCTGCCACCGACTGTGATCAGATCTGTTTTGGCCACCCAGGCCAGCTGTGTGGAGGAGATGGACGACTAGGTATCTATGAAGGTGAGACATAGACCAGAATGAAGGGTGGAGTCATCCCCCCACTAGGAGTGGAATTGGGGAAGCCTTCTGTGGAGCATGATACGGAGACAAAGATTGAAGGCAGGATCTGTGCTGGGCATGAGGCTGAACCTGCTGGTGAAGTCCGCACTTGATTAGGAATTGGTCCGAGGGCGGGGCCTAATTAAAGAAACTGGGCGGTGCTAGTACTGGGGCGGGAATAAGGCCTAGCTAGAAAGGGAGAGTCTTTCCACCGGGATCTCTGCATTGGCCTCTGTTTCTTGACCTTCTGCTCTGCCCGCAGTGTCTGTGGGCTCCTGCCAGGGAAACTGGACGGCTCCTCAGGGTGTCATCTACTCCCCGGATTTTCCGGATTGGTATGGGGCAGATTCGAACTGCAGCTGGGTACTGGGCCAACTGGGCGCTGTGCTAGAGCTCACTTTCCGCCTCTTCGAGTTGGCTGATTCTCGAGACCGGTTAGAACTACGAGACGCCTCGTCCGGCAACCTACTCGGTGCCTTCGACGGCGTCCATCCGCCGCCCCCGGGGCCTCTGCGCCTGCGCACTGCTGCACTGCTGCTCTCCTTCCGCAGCGACGCACGAGGCCATGCTCAAGGCTTCGCGCTCACCTACCGCGGTGAGCCAGGGGCCGGTCCTCCTGCCGCCGCCCACACATCCGCACTCTTGGCCACCTCTCCTCACACTTCTCTCCGCAGGGTTGCAGGATACAGTGGAGGACAGAGCATCTCCAGAGGATTCAGCTGAGACTCCCGCAGGGGACCCCGATGGGGCTAACGTGAGCTGCAGCCCCAAGCCCGGAGCGGCACAGGCTTCGATAGGTGGTGAGGCTGACTTACAAGGTGGGAGTTAAACTAGGAGTGGCCTCTCGGAGGCCTGTCCTCATCGCAGCCCTGTGCCCGCAGCCCGAGTCTTCCCCACCGTGACGGCCGTCTCTGTGCTGCTGCTGTTGCTCCTGTCGCTACTGCGTTTGCTGCGTCGACGGTGCGGGCGCTGGGGCAGGGCCTGAGGGCAGAGCCCGCACTGGGCGCCTGATGCCTCGTGCCTAGGGTGTGGGGTCTCTGGTGGGAAGCCTGGGCTGGGGAACAAAGCTAGGAAGGTCCTGGGTTCTTGAGTGGGCGAGGCCATGGGAGAATTGGTTCGCAGGCAGAGCAGGATGTTAAACGCAGGACTGGGTATGGGTCCAGCTGACGTCTGCTCCCTCTCTAGGAGCTGTCTGCTGGCTCCAGGAAAAGGGTCTCTGGCCATGGGACCTTCCCGGGGCCCCGGGAGAAGCTGGGCTGTGTGGTATCGCCGGCCCCGAGGGGTGGCCCTGCCCTGTCCCCCAGGGGACTCTCAGGCTGAGGGTCCTGCTGCGGGCTACCGTCCCCTGAGTGCCTCCAGCCAGAGCTCCTTGCGCTCGCTCGTCTCTGCTCTCTGACCCCAGACGTACGTGAGTCCATCGCCACTTCTGCCAGCGAGATGGACACCTGCGATATTATGCAGCACCCTACCTCGACCTTGTGCCCCTTTAAAAGCAGCTCGGTCTCTGGTCATCTCGGGAAGACCAGAAAATCGGACAGGAAGCATACGGTGCTATTTGGGAACTTGGCCTGACCCTGGGGGTCCAAACGACTGAAGCCAAAGGACAAAGGGAATCCAACACCCTAATTCATGGACCTTGATGTGATGGATGGTGTTTGGTTTCAGGGTTCTTTGCGCCTTTTGCGGGGGTTGGGGGATGGTCCTGGACTGCTGCCCTCGATGAAAGGCTAAGGGCCAACAAAAGTGATCTAAAGACTCAGTATAGACTTAAAATAAAAGGCCTATTTTGGTAAAGGCTTCAGCAAGTTCTCTGCGTGAGGGAGAACCTATGTTAATAAGGGTGTGGGCAGGTGTGGGCTGCAGATGAGATGCTGGGCGAACTTTCTTGTGAGAGGATGTGGAAGTTGGTCATGGATAGTTTATCAGGAAGAGGCGCCTTCCTTGTTTCTGCCATGGTAGAAGGGAACCGACCTTGCTTCCCTGGTCTCCTGCCTTTGCCTGTTCCTTGCCCGTATGCAGAGCTAAGGGTGTGCTTTGTGGGCGATAAAAGGGAGTGAATTGGGTGGAACCCAAGCTCGAAGCAGCCTGGCCGGAAGGGCTGGGCCTCGCCAAGGGCTCCAGGTGCACCACACATCTTAGACGCTTGGGTTCCCCGCCAATGGGAATATACCCCCAACGTGGGTAAGCGCCGGCGCTGCTCGGGACTCATCTGAAGGGGGGGGGGGGCTTAGCCAGCAGCACCTTGGACAGAGTCTGACTATGGACTTAGAGCTGGGTAGCCGGGTTTGCGTACCTGACGTAGGTGCCCAAAGGTGCGACAACCTGAAGGCCACTAAGAAAGCTGGGGTGTGATATGATGGCAGACCCAAGGCACTAGGCCACTCCAGTGGAGGAGCCGGACCCAGGACGTGGCGTCCCAAGCCAACAGCCACTCCATGCAAAGAAGGCTGGAACCGCATATGTTAAAAGGAGAAGGCCCGGGCGGTCTCGGGGCGGAGCAGCCCTGTCCGCAGCGCCCATTGGTCCCTGCAACGTGAACGTCAGGAATCCAGCGCGCGAAACACAGGCAGGGTGGCGGGGGCGAGGAGCCGGGGTGGAGCCTGCTGTCCCCTCCGGCGTCCGGCCGCGCCCGTCCTCCGGGCTGCGGCGAGACGCCGGGCTGCCGTTGCGGCCGTCCGGAGCTCTCCCTCCGCCGCTCAGCCACGGTGGCGCTGAAGGCACCGAGCTCCGACCGTGGGGCTGCCGGCTTCCTCTCCCTTGCGGGGGCGTCGAACTCGCGCGTGCGCAGAGCGTGAGGGAAAGGGGCCGGGACCCCCAGGCTGACCCCGGCAGGGCGACCGCACAGCCGGAGGTGAATCGGGATGAGCTTCCCAGCGCTGCAGCTCCACTGAGAAGGAAGCCCAGGGGCAGAGGGTCGCCGGTCGGCCGCAGTGCGTGAGGCCATGGCGTTCCTGACCGGGCCGCGTCTTCTGGACTGGGCTAGCTCGCCGCCGCACCTGCAGTTCAATAAGTTCGTATTGACCGGCTACCGGCCGGCCAGCAGCGGCTCGGGCTGCCTGCGCAGCCTTTTCTACCTACACAACGAGCTGGGCAACATCTACACACACGGTAGGTGAGCCGCGCCCCGATTCATGCTTCTCGCACTCGCGGCCGCCTTGCCTGTGAGCACAGCAGCCCCCCAAGCCCAAGTGCTGGACTGTCCCTGCCCTGGTTGGGTCAGGCGCCGCGGTGACAAAGCTGCTATTGTCCCAAGCTTCGTTGCCAGCTTCTGCTTTCCCAGTAGTGCCCCAAGGCAGGAGAGGGGAGCAGAGTGGGAGCCAGCTTAATCCGGCTGAGCCCTAGGGGTAAGAATCCTGGTATCCCCTTGGTAATCCTGCGCTTTGGGCACCCTCCCCCTCCAGCGCTCATCCTGGAGATGGGCGTTCACTGGCTAGGAGGAGTCGGAGAGAAGAAGACCGCCCCTGCCTGACCCAAGCCCCTCCTCGCGGTAGCCTTGAGTCCCCGCGACTACAGCAGTTCCGTGGGGCTCCGCCTGGTGGCTCATTCCCCCACCCTGTCCCCCAACACACTCCTTGCGGGGCCTCTAGAGCTCTGCTGACACAGCCCTGGCCTGTCCTTGAGCCTCCCCAGCTGGGACAGGGAACTAGAGCCAGCTAGGTTTAGACTTGGGCTTTTCTCTAGAGGAAGAGCGCTATTATTTAGTCAGACCCCCACCAAGAGTGGGGCTGATGCCTGCATTTGTCCTCTATTAAGGCAATGCCAACTGCCTGTGGGGAAGGGAGGAATGTCCAAGAAAGGCCAGCACTGGAAGGAACAGACCTCTTGAAAGCACCCCAGTGGAGATAGGATAGGCTTCTTCCAGTCCTTTCCCCTCGTACTGGGCCTTTCCTGGCTTGCTTTCTTTATGGAAAACAAAAAGACCCAAAGCCTCCATCTGCCTGGACATTTGACAATGTAAAGTAACCCCGAGGCTGGTATGTCCCTCCTGTCCTAATCCGAACTCAGGCTGAGGTCATGGTTCTCCAGACATTCCAGGACAGACAGACAGACAGACCTGGTCTGGCCTCATGTGTGGCAGGGAGGAGCTGTGGCTTTAACCAGGAATTAGTCTGCCCTGGCTCATCGTCCTCTATCCTTTGCCTCCTCTCTGGGCTCAGCTGGGACAGATTACTCCGAGCTTGTTTCTGCACCTGCAGAAGGTTTATTGTCTCTGCTTCTTAGATCTGCGTGATCCTGACAGCAGCCCTTCCGAAAGTTTGTAGCCCATAAGACCTGCCTCGGTGTGGGCAGGCAGCAGCACTGACTCTGCCTTGCTCTGACTTTCTTTTGTTTTTCCATAGTCAGACCACTTTGTTTTTTGTTTTTTTTGTTTGTTTGTTTATTTTTGAACATATATAGTGTATGAGTGGGTGAGTGGGTGTACCTCTGCCCCCAGGGATGTGGAGGTTAGAAGACAATTTGTGAGGATTGGCTCTCTCCTACCATGTGGAGTCCAGGATCAAGCTCAGGTTGTCAGGCTTAACAGTTTTTACCGACTAAGCTATTTTTCCTGGCTCCAACTGTTACCTTTCATGATGTGATTCTCCTCTTATGCTGAATGTGTCTGATGTATAACTCTCCCTCCCTTCTAGGGCTAGCCCTGCTGGGCTTCCTGGTGCTGGTGCCAATGACCATACCCTGGAGTCAGCTGGGAAAGGATGGCTGGCTAGGAGGTACACATTGTGTGGCTTGCCTGGTCCCCCCTGCAGCCTCTGTGCTGTATCATCTCTTCATGTGCCACCACGGAGGCAGTCCTGTGTATGCCCGGCTCCTTGCCTTGGATATGTGTGGAGTCTGCCTTGTCAACACCCTTGGTGAGCCCGGACCCCAGGAATGTGGAGGCAAGGGCCACTGGTAGGAGCCCTGGGTTTGGAAGGTCAGCTAATTTGGACTTAAATCCTTTCTCTGTTCTTTCTCTCTTTCTCTCTGCAGGGGCCCTGCCCATCATCCATTGCACTCTGGTTTGCAGACCCTGGCTTCGCCCAGCTGCCCTGATGGGTTACACTGCACTGTCAGGTGTAGCTGGCTGGAGAGCCCTCACTGCCCCCTCCACCAGTGCCCGGCTTCGAGCCTTTGGTTGGCAAGCTGGGGCCCGCCTGCTGGTGTTTGGGGCCCGTGGAGTGGGGCTGGGCTCAGGAGCTCCAGGATCCCTGCCCTGCTACCTGCGCATGGACGCACTGGCTCTGCTGGGAGGGCTGGTGAATGTGGCACGCCTGCCAGAGCGGTGGGGGCCTGGTCGCTTCGACTACTGGGGCAACTCCCACCAGATCATGCACTTGCTGAGCGTGGGTTCCATCCTCCAGCTCCACGCTGGGGTTGTGCCCGACCTGCTCTGGGCTGCACACCACTCCTGTCCCCCAGACTGAGCTGCCTCCTAGCTGCCAAACTGGCCTGCTCACAGCTTTCTGGAACAAATTACACCACCTTTCCTCCTGCTGGTCTGCAAGGGGCTGGCTCCTTGGAAGAACCAGCACATGGGACTTCTAGCTGGGAGACCACTCTTCATTCTTCCCCATGGATTCACTTCTTCTCGTACCCAGGCCTTCAAATCCCAGCTTCCCCTCTCCTTGACATCTTCCCTCCTGGGCACGGTTTTGCTGTCATTAGAAGGAAACCATTTTTTTTTTTTCCAATTTACTGTTTAACCTGTGAGTCTCCGACAGTTGAGTCCTGCCAACTTACCAAGCCTCCAGCCCAGCACCACTCCCCCTGTGTTGCTGCTCCATACTATACCTTCTGGACTCCTGAACTAGCCTCTCTGATCCTGCTTCCTGACCTCTGTCTTCTTGCTCTGCATGCCAGACCTCGAAGCAGCAGCCAGAAGGTTGCTGTTCCTGTCATTCCTGCAGTGAGGATGCAGAGGAGCGGAGCGGGACTAGGCTTCTCTCAGAACCAAGTGGACATTAGTCCTGCTTGTGTCATCTGGCCAGGAGACATGAGGAGAGCTGCCGCTTTCCCTAGGCAGCAGGCACAGATGTGGAATGGAGGCTTTGGACTCAGCTCTCCAGTGCCATGGTCTGACTGACCTGCCCACCAGAGACTTGCTCAGGAAATCTCTATACAGTGGATGGCTCCAGCCTGCTGGCCCAAGGGCACTCTATAGCAGGGTACCGACTCACAGCCAGATCATCCCAAAGGCACAAGACCCTAGGCAACATCAATAAAGAGACAAGAGCTATGTTGCCACATGAGCAACCTTGGGTGTTCCCAAGACGCATTACTTTTTATTTAGATACAGAAATTTCAGGGGGAAGGTGGGCAAGAAGATCAGAGATTTAAAAGCACCAAGGCTGGCTGGGCCTGTGGCTCAGGCTGGGTCCAGGGAGTCCTCAAACAGGCTGAGGAGGTTCCTTGGCTCAAAGGTGGGGCAGGGGCCTCTTGGAGGTTCTGAGTCCATGTCAGTTAGGTCCAGGGCATTCCTTGGGGGAGGAAAAAAAGGATTAAGACACTGGATCCTAAAGACAAACTGTGCTCAACCCTAGACCCTGGGCTTGATCACCTCCTCACCTTGGTATGTACCTGCCCCGAGGGGTAGAGGTTCTCCTAGTGATCCGGGACAGGATAGTCTCTGGGGAGAGTGAGGGACTACAAGAAAGAGGACAAGCAGGGTGTTGAGGGTTGGGCAAAGTAGGATATAAACAGCTGTGCTCCTTCTTGGTTCCAGGCCCCTGCTTGGTGAAGGTACAAGGCCACCACTGAAATAAACACTGGCAGCTGACAAGTTCTCCCACCTGACAACATTTATGGCTTAATAACTTTGTCCCTTTTCAGGTTCAACTGAGCTGGGTGTTGAGTTTTGGTAAATGAAGCTTTTCTAGCATTTTGCTATGTTAGAAAGAGCCTTCAGAGTGAAGGGTTCTCTAAAGGGAGGGGTCCCGAGAGTATATGGTTCCTCCTTGCAGCTGTTTCTTAATTACTCTTTCCCTTGGCTAGCAGACACCTGGGAGCAAGGGAATCCTCTCAGGACAGGGACTTACCAGGTGCTGGGAGGCATCCACTCAGGGGATGACAGCACTTTATCTCTGAACAGGGGCAGCCTCTACAGAGGTGGGGACTACAGTCCTGCACTGAATGCCACAGCTGCCCACACAGACCACCAGCTACCTCTACACTGGCAGACTTTGTCCCCTGAGTATGACAGGGGACCTGAGACCCCTTGCATTGAACACAGTGATGTGCACACATACCACCCCTATGTCCTGGATTCTCTCACCTACCCTATGCTGTCATCATCCCAGCTGCTGGAGAGCGTGCTGTCCAGGAGGGGGCTGCAAGGTGGAGAGCCAGGTGGTGTGGCTGGTGGGCCTGGAGGCTGCAGCCAACTGGCAGGATGAACCAGCCCATGCCAGAGCCAGCAGAGCAGAGTGACCAGGGCCTAAGGAAAAAGTGAGCCTCAGAAACCAAGCCTTGTGACAAATCACAGCACTTGAGAGACTGAGGTAAGAAGATGATGAGTTCAAGGACAGCCTGATCTATACAGTAAGTTCAGAAGTGAGCCTCAGGAGACCAGGAAGGGCCCCTGGGAAGGAATGGGTAGGATAGCCCAGCACCATAAAGCCTCACCTGCCACAGGGCCCAACCTCGACTCAGGGCTTCTGCAGCCATATACCACAGAACAATCCAGGGACGTGGCTGCCTCAGCATGGGTAAGGCCAGCAGGGCTTCAGCCGTGGCTCGAAGCTGGGGGTCAGGCTCCAGCATCATGGTGAGGACAGAACGCAGCTCAGAAGACAGACCTGCCGATGAGGCAGGGCCGTGTCAGGCCAGGGTGCTGACTGAGCCCTTAGTCCAACTGCTCGCCACCCCTCACCAGCAGCTGGTGAGAGCCAGCTCTTCTTCTTCACTCCCACTCACCAGCAGTGAACTCAGGGGGCAAGTACCCCTGACGCAGCTGCTGCCAGCCCTCCCCACCATGGGGCAGTTCCATGTTGCAGGCCACTTCCAAGATGGTGAGACCCAGACTAGGAAGGACAGGACGTGACAACAAAAAGAGGCAGAGTCAGCTTTGTGATACAGATCCCAGTCCTATCCAGCATCCTGGTGGGAAAGGGCTGTTCTCTTCTACCATAAACCATAAAGTTAATGAGAGGGGTAAGGAGATTTGCAGAGAGGAGAGCCCTGAAGGGCCAGTGAGCACTGGTGAAGATGGACCCCACACTCAAGCAGTTAACCCAGTGGAGTGGAGGCCTATCACAACCACAGTGACATGCAAATTGGTTTCCATGGTTATTAGGGCTAGCATCATCATTCTGTAGAGATAAGCAGAATACACTGAGGCAGGGCAGTAGTAGCCAGTATGACCTCACAACCCTGGGCCTGGCTATAGTCCCAGATGTTAGCTGTGGACTTGACAAGTCCCTCCACCTCATTCCTCTCCCTGTCCTGGAGCACAGCCATGGAGCTGCGAGGAGAGGGCTAGCCTACAATGTAAGGGGCCTCTGGCAGGCTTATGGCTTACTCTGGAAATCTCTCAGCTAGCTGGGAGGGGCAGCACCTCCCAGGCCAGAATGCCCTCCTACCCTCGTGCCAGGAAAGAGCTCCTGTACTGGGCAGTCCCTTCCTTTCTGCTGATCAGCCACCAATAAAGGGCTCTTACAGTCCTCATCCCAGCCTCACCTGAACACATCTGCTGCTGTCCCGTAGGAGCCCTGCAGCAGTTCTGGGGCCATGTAGCGAGGATCTCCCTCCTGGGCCTCGCCAGCACCGGTTGAACCCAGCTCCACCAGTAGTCCAAAGTCGCCCAGCTTGCAGCGGCCCCGGGGGCCCAAGAAGATGTTGGCAGGCTTGACATCAAGGTGAACTAGGCCTTGACTATGTAGATGGTCCAGAGCCAGAAGAATGTCCCGCAAGTAGCCCCAGACCTGGGCCTCTGGCAGGCTGGCCCCCCAGGCTTCACAGTGTTGCTGCAGGCTGGGCCCACAGAGCTCTGTCTGCAGGTAGAGGATGCCACCCTCCTCCCAGGCCCGCTCCAGTCTCACACAGTGTGGGTGCTGCCCCACTTTCTCATGGCCGCCTACCTCAGCCAGCTTACGAGTTCGGTCTTTGGGGCCTCGGAATGGCGACATGGAGCGCTTAACAGCATAGAGTCGCCCATCTTCCTTGGAGCGCACCTGGAAGGGAGGTGTTGCCCAGAAGCAGGATGGGGGACAGGGGGCGGGGCAATCAAAGAATGCTGTTCCGATTTCACAATGTAGGGGAATACATGCCAGCTTTAGACCTTTGCATGCAATGATAACTAACTGGACACATGTCCACTGCAGAATGGTGCACCAGAGACCCAGCAACAGAGGAGATGGGGCAGACCTATGCCCTATGACCAGGGTCCAGTGATAAAAGAAAATGGTAGTCCCCAAAAACACAGGCAGTGTGCTCTGCTGTGTCCAAGCTTTCCTGTGGTGAGGAAAGCTGATCCAGGGGCCTGTGCTGCTTTCATTTTAAATAGAATTGCTTTTAAATAATGCTTACATAAAGGAAAGCTGCTATTTAGGAGAAATATAACTGGAAAATTAAAACCATATTAAAGAAAATGATGGGCTGGAGAGATGGCTCAGTGGCTACGAGCACTGACTGTTCTTACAGAGGTCATGAGTTCAATTCCCAGCATCCAATTGGTGACTCACAACCATCTGTAATGAGATCCGATACCCTCTACTGGTGTGTCTGAAGACAGCTACTGTGTGTGTGTGTGTGTGTGTGTGTGTGTGTGTGTGTGTGTGTGTAAATCTTTAAGAAAATAGAAAAGAAAATGATGATAAGCCAGGGAGAGCCTGCTAGCCTAGGGAATACACTGTGGGGTCAGCTCCAGGTCAGACAGAACCAGTCATGGACCCCAGCACAGCAATCTCCAGGCAGAGAGCGAAGAACTACTGTGGGCTGTGCTAGGCCTGGACAAGAGACCAGTGTGCATGAGACAGCTCTTGAAGGTACTTGATCTTGGGATGGAGAAGTGGCTGTAAGCCCTAGAGAGGAGGGCTGTCAGAAAAAAGGGCAGCAGGATGCCTAGGACACTCTCCCACTGAAGGAGGGAACCCGAGGTAAAGAGGCTTCCCAGAGAAGCCTGGGAAACCACCCTCCATTTACCTTGAAGACTTCTCCATAGGAGCCATGACCCAGGCGGCTGAGCCTCTGGAAGTTCTGCTGAAAGAAGGACTCTGGCCGGCTCGGGTCATACCCAGGACTCTGCAGGGTCTCTGAGGTTTCACACAGGAAAGACACCCTCCGGGGCTGGGGCTGGTGCCAGCCTGGGGTCCGAGGGGGGAATAGACGGCTGATAGGGATGCTGCCCTTGGCAGGGGGCCGAGGTGGAAGGCTTCGGCTGAGGCCCCCAGGCCTTTTGAGGGAGAAACCAGGCTCTGCATGTCGGAAGTAAGCTGGAACTGGGATGGGGGTACCACTTAGGGGTGGTGGGGTCCCCTCAGTGGGCATGGACATGGCCAATGCTAGAGGATCTGAGCACAAATCAATGTGTCCACTCAAACAGTGCTTGATCCTGTGGCCCACAAGAGAGCCACTTCTTTGCCACACACACGTACTGTCCACATGAAGGTTGTGTGGGCCACAAGTACCTGCAGAGAAGGAAAACAACAGGCCATCACATACCTGCACGGGGTGCCATCTGACGCTTGGAGGTGGCAATTACACAAATTCAGGACCATACCCTGCATCCCTGTATCCCTGAGGGCCTCATACGCAGCAGCCCCACAGTTGTCCACTCAGCCTTCCTCCCTGCAGCCGCTTCCAAGCTCCCTTATCACCACTTTAACAGTTAAAACAACTTCTGAGTTCCAAAACTTCCTTCTTCTATTTTCAGAGTTATTGTACTAAATGGATTCTCTTATAGAATATCCCTATAAAATATGAGACCTGGGGAACTTCTCAGAAATAGACAGAATAGAGGGGAACTATTCGCAACCATCTTAAGTCTCTGAATGTAGTACTAAAGACAGAGAAATGAAGTGTTTACAGAAGCAAATCTAGCAAATGTTGGTAAGAATGTGGAGAAACGGTAGAGTCTGCAAGTCTCTGGCCGTGGGCGGGGTCTGGAGGTGAGGCCCTGCCCTGCTGCCTCGGCTCCCTGGCAAGCTTGGTGTCTGCCTAGGAGAGAGCAGGCTCCCTGACAAGCTTGGTGTCTGCCTGGGAGAGAGCAGGTTCTCAGCATTCCTTAGTCTCCCAGCAGCTCCACAGGGCAGACGCTGATTTTCAGTTGAGTGGTAGATTAGCCAAGACCTTTCTTCTCTCTCCTGTCCCACTGAAAGACAAGATGGAAGTTCTACACTGGGCCTAGCAGGTTGAGAAGCCCATGGTTCAAGCCCCAGCTCATTCATAGGAAGAGAGTTCCACACTGGAAGAGGCAAGCAGGAAATGCCAGAGGCCTCTGTCCTGTCTCAGCATCATGCTTCTAAGGCAACAGGGCCAGCCAGAGAAAGCGCACCACCGTCCCACAGCACAGCTTAGACATATTGCCCAGGGGTAGAAGCAATCTGTAAAACAGAGTTCTGAGGCTGTCCCCTGGAAAACTTGACTTTGAAATACGAAGACACTCATATCTGATAATACTGTCAAAAAAGTAAAGAGGAGGGGTAAATGGAGCTGGGCACAGGGACTGTCACTTATAATCTCAGCACTTGGGAGGCAGAGGCAAAAGGATAAGGAGTTCAAGGCTATCCTTGGCCACATATAGAATTCAAGGCGGGCTGGAGAGATGGCTCAGCAGTTAAGAGCATTGACTGCTCTTCCAGAGGTCCTGAGTTCAATTCCCAGCAACCACATGGTGGCTCACAACCATCTGTAATGGGATCTGATGCCCTTTTCTGGGGTGTCTGAAGACATCTACAGTGTACTTACATATAATAATAAATAAATCTTAAAAAATAAAAAAGAATTCAAGGCCAACATGAGTTATATGAGACCTTGCTCAAAAAAACAAAACAACAACAACAACAAAAAAAACAAAAAACAAAACAAAACAAAAAACCCTGACAACCAGCCACATCCATGTGATAGCACACCCCACCTTGATAATAATAACTTTTTTTAGTGAATGAAAGCTTTAGGTCTTAGTTGTGGGGCTGGGCATGGTGTGTATCCCTGTAATTCCAGTAGGGACACTGAAACATGAAGTTCACAGATTTGAGGTCAGTCTGGGCCACATATCCAGATTTTGTCTCAGAAAGAAGGAAGAAGGGGCTAAGAGGTAGCAGAGCAGCTAAGAGGAGTGACTGCTCTTCTGGGATTTCCAGCACCCACGTGGCTCTAGGGGAATCTAACACCCTCTTTTGGCCTCCACCCACACTATTCACTTATAAAACATAGGCATACATTTAGGCAAAACACTCATACACATAAAATAAACAAACAAGCAACTAGGAAGAAATGCTGTACATGATGACTCTAATCCCAGTATTCAGTAGGCATGGAATCTTTACGAGGTTGAGGCTAACTTAGTCTACACAGTGAGATCCAGGCTAGCCAGGGCTACATATATAGTGAGACCCTGTCTAGAACCAAAGGCAGGGGTGGAGAGGAAAGGAGCGGGGAGAGGGCGGGAAGAGAGAAGAGAGAAGAAGAGGAAGGAGGAGGAAGAGGAAATGTAGCTCACTAGCTCAGTGGCAGAACACTTCCCTGGCATGTAATAGGCCCTGGTTTGATCCCTATTACCAAAACCAAAATGAATGGACATATGCTGGGGGCACAAATGACCTTGCACTCACAGTTAGCTTTTTGTTTTGTTTTGTTTTGTTTTGAAGACAGGATTTCTCTGTGTAGCCCTGGCTTTCCTGGAACTCACTCTGTAGACCAGGCTGGCCTTGAACTCAGAAATCCACCTGCCTCTGCCTCCCAAGTGCTGGGATTAAAGGCGTGTGCCACCACTGCCCAACTGGAAACCAGGAATGTTAAACACATACAGTGGTCTTTTCAAATAAAAAGACCTCTTTTACCCAGAAGGCTGGGAATAGAAGTGGCTAATAACCTAACCCCTGTGCCAGAGAGCCAGGCCATACCTGGCTCCCCGAAGTTGTCTCAAGCAAAACCGGAGGTGAGTAATAGCCCACATGACTGCTGGCCAGATCCTTCCGAGGCCTTAGGATAACACATGTAGCCTATCTATAGAACGGTGAGAGTTTTGATCTAATTATGCTTCCTTGTACAGAGGGAATTCTGTTACACCAGGAAACCTTTTCCCAAATCGTACTGTATTTAAATATACCTATAATCAATTACCTGGTGTCAAATTCTACAAGCTTGAACCAACACCAGCTACTAAGTCGTGTTGAGCTGGACTTCCTTCTTGCCTCACAGAGGTCAACCCTTTGCAGGTCCTAATGGTTGCAGAGACACGGCTCTACACCCCCCACATGCACACACAAAGAACTAAAGAGGAAAGCTGTTCATGGCAATGGTCTTGAAGTTGTGGACAGGTGTATAGTTATGTTACAGTGTTACCAGACTCTTCTCACTCAGTATACTTACGGTTTTACTTTGTTTTGAGAAAAGTCTATGTAGCCTGGATTGATCTCGAACTTGAAGCAATTCTCCTGCCTCAGCTATCTAAATGCTAGGTGTATTAGAGGCATGAGCTACCACTAGCTGACATTCATTGACAGAAATATTAATGTTTGATCTTAGAATGGATGTCCCAGATTCACTAGTGGTCTTATACATATGTGCTTTCTTAGGATGCCTTTTCAAAAGCTATTATTCACTTATGGATCAAACCATTATTTAAAAGCTACTAGTCATTATGGGTCAAACCAAGGGGCTAACATGTCAGGAAAGCATTCTATCAGAGCTAGACCCTCAGTCTTCCATCAGTGCTTTCTAAATCTGAGATTTATTTTATTTTTTTTTTGAGACAGGGTCTCTAGTTTAGGCTGTCTTCAAGCTCCCTTGCTGTGTAGCCAAAGAAAACTATGAGGTTTTGATCCTCCTGACACAACCTCCAGGGAGCTAGGATCACAAACATGTCCCACTACATCTAGTTTATGCAGTGCTGTGTATCAAACTCAGGGCATGATTCATGTTAGACAAATGCTAAATCAACTGACTTATTACTATAACTCCTAAGTCTGGGATATTTTGAATTATGAAGAGCACCTGGCACCAGGAGTGTGTGGAGCTGCAACTCTGCACTGACATACAGAAAGCTGAAGGGCTTAAGACTGGGGTCTAGCCGGGCAGTGGTGGTGCACACTTTTAATCCCAGCACTTGGGAGGCAGAGGCAGGTGGATTTCTGAGGCCAGCCTAGTCTACAGAGTGAGTTCCAGGACAGCCAGGGCTACACAGAGAAACCCTGACTCGAAAAACCAAAAAAAAAAAAAAAAAAAAAAAGACTGGGGTCTAGCATAAGCTAACTGCTGTCTTAATCAGTGCTTTAGATAGTAGTTGAAAAGACTCAAGTAGACTAGTGTCCTGGTGTCAGTTACTAATTGTGTGCCCCTTGGGGCAAAAGGGGTTGCTACAATGTTGTAATTCAAACAAAGGCAAAAAAGCAATAGAAAGAGTCCATTTTAGGGGAAGCCACAATGTATCAAAAGATGCCACACTTAGCCTCAGGTAGTAGCTAGATCAAATTACTACTTAGGCTAGGTACTTAAATTAAGAGGCTTGGCTAGAAGGCTCTCCTGTTATGGCTCTATTTACTTCAAGAATCCCATCCCAGAGGTGGCCTTTAGCTTGGAGACATAGTACCCGCCTAGCACCATCAGGGTCCTGCATTTGATGCCCACCCTAGAAAAAGGGAACAGGTCTTCTTGAAGGAGTCAGACTTGTCAGGATGCATGATCATGCTGGTTATAAACCTACAGAGGAGGGAGAGAGGGCATGGGGGGCGGGCGGTAAGAGTACTTGCTGCCCTTCCAAAGGATCAGGTTTGATTCCCTGACACACTGGCACACAAGCGTCTACAATTCCAATTCCAAGGGGATCTGACACCCTTTTCTGACCTATGTGGGCACCAAGCACAAACGTGGTGCATAGACACACAGACAGACAAAATTACACATGCATTTAAAAAATAACAAAATAATTTAAAAAAAAAAAAAAAAAGGAAGAAGGAATATAGTCTCCATGCCTAGCACCTGGGAGTCCATCACCTGTCTTCAGTCAGAAAGACCGTTCCCTCTCAATGTCGCTTTCGTTTCAACAGCACGGGTTATTTACATTCTAATACCTCTGGCCTGGTCAAACAGCCTTTATGGGGTGAGAAAGGTTGGTAGCGGGGTCCCGGCTGAGTCCAGAGTGACCCTGAGCCGCCCGGTTTCCAGGGGCCTCACCCTCGTACTGAGCTGGACACATCTGTTGACCACCACCAACAGATGTTAGACCGTGAGCTCCTCCCGTGCAGGGCCGCGGATGAATTCGCTCGGTGGGCGAGGGGGAAACTCTGACCAACAATTGCGTAGTCAGGCTGTCATCCCCGGGAGTGGAGGGGCTCTTCCCAGAGAGCGGCGGGGGAGGGGAAGAGAAACAGTGATGGCAAAGGAGCTGCCCGTGGGAGGGGGCAGGGGGCCCGCGGGAGTAGGCGGGGCGTGGGCGACAGCGCTGACTCGGAGTCATCCGAGGGCTAGCGGGGCCCGTGACAGACAGGGAGGGGTGGGGCTGCTGCAGGGGAGGGGGGGGCGACCGGACACTGAGAGGAGGCCGCAGGGCCGTCACGGGGCGCAGCGCGGCAGGAGCGCGGGCCAGGGCGCCGGGCGGAAGAGCGGCGCGGCCGGGAGACCTCACCCGGGTGTGGGCTCACCTGGGGAGGCTGGGCGGGGCGCAGCGCGGCGCAGCAGCGAGGTCCCAGGTTCCGGGTCGGCGGAGGCCGCTGGGGACCTCGCAGAGGCCGGGCAGGCCGGGGTCGGGCGGCGGGGCCTCTGGACACCGGGGCGAAGCACCCTCCAAGAAGGGGAACGGCCCGTGAACGCGCGCGGAGCCAGCTCGCGCCAAAAATTCCAAACCGGCCTCGAGGCCCCGCCCAGGCTCGCCCGTGGCCCCGCCCCCGCCTGGTGCAGCCGGTCAGGCGCCGGGGGCATTGGCTCCGCCTCGCGTCCTGCGTGCGCACCGAGGTCTCCCCGCCCCCGAAGTTTGGCGGAGCGCTCTCAGTGCGCAGGCGCCCCTCTTCGAGGCCGATTGCAGACTAGGTAGCTAAATTCTTAGTCCTAGGCGCCAGGTGGGGACGATCCTTGGCCGCGCTCTCTCGGTATCCCCAGGACATTTGTCAGTCTGTCAGACTATGGTCCCCCTCCCAGCTGCTCTCCATTGGCTTGCCTTGATATTCGTGTCCATAAAAGGAGCAGGTAGGGCCCTGCAGCCAAGTGGCATTTATTTCCTCAGGGATTTGCCACTGGGGGCATCACGAGCAAATGTCCTGCTTCTTATAAACCGAGAAACCTGGAACCGATTTCTTTAAAGGTCTGCGCAGAACGAACGTGGGATGGAGCTTGCTTCTTGGAGAAAGGGACTTTTATCGATTTCAAGTAGATGGGAGAAATCATGCTTTAGAGCCAGTCTCCTTAAAATGTTCCTACAATCTCTTGGAACAATAGTGGGAAGGCAGTCCAGGCCCACGTCCAAGCCCTTCCCTTTGCATTAGCGTCTTTGTTTGTTTGTTTGGGTTTTCGAGACAGGGTTTCTCTGTGCAGCCCTGGCTGTCCTGGAACTCACTCTGTTGACCAGGCTGGCCTTGAACTCAGAAATCCACCTGTCTCTGCCTCCCAAGTGCTGGGATTAAAGGCGTGCGCCACCACTGCCCGGCTGCATTAGCGTCTTTGAGAGCCAGAACCCTTGTGACTTGGGCTAGCCCTTGTTGTGGACCCCAGACAAATCCCTCTTCAACTATTTAGAGCTACTTTCTGTCAGCCCCGTTTTCTGGACAGGCTTTCCCCTCTTCCATCTGTTCATTCCTCAAAGTCTAATTCATAATGACTAAAACACACACACACACACACACACATGCACACACACGCGCGCGCGCGCGCGCACACACACACACACACACACAGTACTGCACTGGTACATGCCTATACCCCAAGCATGGAGGCAGCTAAGGCAGGAATCACATGAACCCAGGAATTCTCCAGTCCAGTTGGGCACTATAACAAGACTCCTGGAGCTGGAGAGATGGCTCAGCAGTTAAGAGCACTGACTGTTCTTCCAGAGGTCCTGAGTTCAATTCCAAGCAACCACATGGTGGCTCACAACCATCTGTAATGGGATCCGATGCCCTCTTCTGGAATGTATGAAGATAGCTACGGTGTACTCACATACATAAAATAAATACACTCTTAAAAAAAAAAGAAAAGAAAAGAAAAGAAAAGAAAACCTGATAAAAAACAAAACAAGACTCCTGTCTTAAAATAATCAAATAAACCAGTAAGTAAAAGTTGGTAAAGTGGTATATAGTCCTGTAATTCCAGCACTGAGGGACTGAGGAGGCTAAGGCAGGGGGAATCTCTGAGTTTGAGGCCACCCTGATATATATCACAAGTTCCAGGCCAGCCTGGGCTACAGAGTGAGACCCTGTTTCAAAACCCAGGACAGTCTCAGCAATTTGAACCGTGTCTCATAAAGGAAATGGGAAAGGGAGTAAAGAGGGTAGGTTATCAGTTCAGTGGTAGCCAGCAGGTGTGAAGCCCTCGGCTCAATCCCCAGCATTACAGGGAGAAATAAAAGCATTTTATTTCAGTGGCATGCGTCAGTAAACATCTCACTTGGCAGAGAAAGACTGTACTAGACACACAATAAATATAAATTAGTAGCAGTTACAAGTATGTGTACAGATGTTGTGTCAGGGAACGAAAGGCTGTAGTGTTGCTCTCTCTGCCAGTCTCCACATGTGTAAAATGAATAATAGCTCCTCCCTACTTGAAGAAACAAGCATCAAGTGAAAAAAATATATATGTGAAGTGCTTTTGTTAAAGGAGAGGCAGACCAGAGAGGTCTGTGCTTTTCTGCTCAGGTTCATGGTCTTATTAGTTTAAAAAAAAAAAATCATGAATAGAAACAGACGGCCTGGGCTGGAGAGATGGCTCAGTGGTTAAGAGCACTGACTGTTCTTCCGAAGGTCCTGAGTTCAATTCCCAGCAACCACATGGTGGCTCACAACCATCTGTAAAGAAATATGACACCCTCTTCTGGTGTGTCTGAAGACAGTTACTTATATATACTTACATATAATAAATAAATAAACAAATAAATCAATAAATCTTTTTTAAAAAAAGAAAGAAAAGAAAAAGAAAGAAAGAAAGGAAGGAAGAAAGGAAAGAAGGAAGAAAGGAAAGAAGGAAGGAAGGAAGAAAGAAAGAAACGGAAGGCCAGAAAGCAAAAGTTTGATTTAGAAAGTGAAAGTTGACATGGAGGACCCCCTAGGGAAGGTTGATTTAGTGCTTTTTATCAGTAGAGGTGAGAGCAGCTAGAGTTCTCAACCTGTGGGTGGCAACCCACTTGCAGCAATCTAAAGGTTTTCACAGAGGTTGCCTAAGGCCATCAGAAAACACAGATATTTACATTACTGTTCATAACAGTAGAAAATTACAGTTATGAACTGGCAACAGTAATAATTTTATGGTTGGGGGTCACCACAACATGAGGATCTGTATTTTGAAGGGCTGCAGCTTTAGAACGATTGAGAACCACTGCTCTAGTGTAAGAGTCTTCTCTCCCTTTGATGCAAAATGGGCCCACAGGTTGCATCGGTCAAGACAAGAGCAGCTGCTGGTTAAGTCAGGAGTCACCTCTACCCATACTGCGATGGCACAGACAGAGGCATGTTCCCAAAGGAATCAAAACCAGGACTCTTAGCTGGGCATGGCAGTGCATGCCTTTAATCCCAGAACTCTGAACCACAAGCAGGCAGATCTCTCAGAGTTAGGGGCCAGCCTGGTTTCCATTGCAAGTCTAGGCCAGCCAAGACTACATGTAGAGACCTTGTCTCAACAACAACAAAAACAAAAAACAAAACACTAGGACTCTTGCACTGGAGACAGGTGCTCCATTCTACAAGCCCCACCCCCTCGTCCAGGGGATCCCCCTAAACACCCCCAGTGTGACGCTTCCCCATAACAGTACCACAGAGCTATACACACTTCCCTTAGGAAGATTCCCTTGCTCAGATGGGATCACAAAAGGAGAGGTGTGACAAGAAAGGGAGGTAAAGATGATGCTCAGATGGGACCATGGAGAACGGAAGGAAGCTGTGACGGAGCTTCTGAGGACTGGCTGTCTTCTATTTCTGTTGCATAGTGATTATGAGCATTTGTGACATTGTATATTTCTGTCTAGTGTATGCCTGCTCCTCTATGTATATCATATATCATGGGTGCAACAATTCTAATAATTGACAGGGGTGTGGGTGGGGGATGGGAGAGGTCAGCTTTGCTCATTAGTGAGTGCCTGGGTAATGTCTGGGAAGGTGACCCAAAGGCAGCCAAAGGAAATCGGAAGCTCAGATCTGGCCTAAAGAGCTGCCGACACAGGGTGGAGGGGGCAGCTGAGGGGCAGCAGTGCAGCTGCCGGTACAAGAGGCGTCTGCCCACAGGCGCCTGGCTGTGCCTCCAGCTGTCCTCCCAAATTCCCACTCTCACAGGTGCTGCTGGAGGTTCAGCAACTGTCAAGGAATCCTTTGACACAGACTGCCATTTTAGGTAACATGTGTCCTAAGCCTCAGTCCTGCGTGTTCGGCGGCTACTATCTCCTTGCCCTTAATCCCTGCCAGACACGTCTTCTGTTTAGATATTTGGATAGTGGACCATGTCCCCTGTCCCCTTCAGCTCGGGGTGCCCAGCAGCCCAGACTAGTGCTCTGGCAGCTTTGTTCTTAGACAACCTGGATGGAGCAGTATGGTGATTCTGCAGGGCTTGAGCAGACTTCAAGCTGGCCCAAGGACCCAGGCTGCCTGGTATTTTCCACAAGCCTGTGCCAGCTCCCAAGCAGCCTGGCACAGCCAAGCGTACCTCCCGTGTAGTCCCTTGGAATCTCTCCCTCTCCCTCCCTGGCGCCCTGCAATGAGTACTGTGTGTCTGTATGTCTGACTCTGCTTAGGGGGCCCTCAGCTGTCCCAGCTCTGAAGCTTACTGACATAACTGGGCCTGGGCCTGGGTTTGGGCCTGCTCAGGAGAATGGGGAAGGTTAAGAGCAGGAGAGAAGCCCCTGGAGTGCTTGGCATCAGACTCTAGCCCAACTTAGGAGTTGCACCATTTGGGTCAAATGCCTTTTCTTCTCTGCCTCTGTTCCCCCATCTACGAAACAAGACATCCCAGTAGCTCTGGCCCCTGGCTTTTACTGCCATTACTTTGGAGGAAAGCACTCAGCCTCAGAAAGGACAGATGCCTGCCCAAGGTCCAAGGTCAACTCACCGACCTGCCTAGGAGCCACTCAGTGGCCTTTCAGGGAAACCAATCAGGAAAACAGGGAACTGATGCCCACGACCTTGAGGCAAAGCAAGCAGTGTTGCATGAAAGTTCTTTCAATCCAGCTGTTCTGGACTCAAAGGGAGTGCTTGGGGCCTGAGCACCCCTGCGATCTTCTCAGTGATTAGTGGAAGATGCAGTCCACTTGACTCCAAGAAGGATGGAAATGAGCAAGCAGGATGCTGCTGTACTGAGGTGCTAGGCTAAGGGACCCTGCAGCCGGTTTTTTCACAAAAGGTGAATCTTTTAGGGGAAGGTAGAGAGATACCAGGGGGCTGGCCATACGCATCCATGTCTGTAGAAGTCCAGAGTTGGGAGGGATTATCAGTGGGGCGTAGCCCTGAGTTCAGGGTGTCCAAGAGTGGAGTGATCTATAGTGCTAGCCTGGTGCTGGGGTTGACCTATGACTAAAGGGTGCTGGGCACTAGTCTGCTGGCTGCGGGCTGCAAAAACTGAGCTTCGAAGTGTGGTGGGCTCAGAGGCCCCCATTGTCTCCAGACCTCCACCCTGTCTGGAAGCCAGCATTGGCAAAGTGGTCTCCTCAGCCAGCAGCTCCGGGAGGGCCTGAGGTTTGAGAACAGCCAACAGACAGACAGGATGTGGGGCTTTCTGGACTTGAGTCCAAGGTCCAGGTTCTGAGTCAATGCTGTCCTCAGCCAGCTCAGTGGGGTCCACGGTTTCACTTTGCTACGAGTGGGGGCATTTCCTGGCCAGACCCCACCCTAGTGTATCCCAGGCTTGTCTCTCCTAAGCACAACCTGCCAGGCCCCCTGCAGCAAGCCTAGCTCCACGTTCAACTGTCCAGGCCCCAAGAATGAAAGGTGCGCCAGTCCTCAAGCACCCTGCACAGTCTGTCCCATCCATCCTAAGCAACAGATCCTGAGTTTACCCCTAAAGTCAATTCGGATAAAAAAAAGAGAAGACAACAGAAAATGGAGTAATCTATCCCTATGTGCCACTGCCCACCCCCCTCTCAATAGGGAATGAAGAAGAGCACAGGATGAGGACTGGAAGTTGGGATACTCCTCTAGCAAGCCTAGTCCTGGATTGGGGGCAAAAAGGTGTGTTTCTAGTGATCCATGGAGGAATCAGACAGGACAAGAGCTAGTCTCTTGTGACTACTATCTGAGAGTTCCATAGCTTCTGATACACTGTTGCATCTCCCTCTTGCCTTTCTAGTAACACAGTTAACTTTCTTAGGGCTCTGGACCAGCTATGAGCAGATCTCTTGCCTTGCCCCCACCTTTTCCACAGCTGTGTTTAGGCTGAGCCTAGAGTGCCAGCCTGCTCCTCCCCAGCTGCTGGGGGAACATCCAAACCCCTTCCAGCCCGGTGCCAGGGCCAGAGTCACTGACAGGGTGGAGGAGCCCCAGGGAGGCTTATCCCAGCTGTCAGCACCAATGATGGATGAGGGGGTACATTATAGGGAGGCCCAGAGACCAGGCGCCTGTTCTGCTCCAGGGAGGAAACCCCTGGACTGGCCTCCTGGGGTCTACAAGCAGAGCCTCTGCCCCTCACAGCTGGGGACCTGAAGAAGGAATATCCCAGTAAGGCTGCTTAAAGGACCAAAGGCTGCTGAGCCTTCGCACTCTCTGGACATCATGGGCATCAGGGTCTTTCCCGTTGCCTTCTTCCTGCTCTGCCTGATTTCTGAGAGCTTGCAAGGCGGTGAGGGTGGGCTTCTGGGGGAGGGTCTGGGCTGTGACTGGGGCTGAGATTTGACTAGAACATAAGTTAGACAGCTAGGTTCTGGGGGTGGGGATGGAATGAATGCAGTTGATAGTGTTTCTAGTACAATCAGGAGTTCACGATCATTCTTGGCTTCATGGCTATATGATTACACAGCAAGTTTGAGGCTAGACTGGGGTTCATAAGCCCCCTCCCAAAGTCTGAGTTCCAGAATCATCAGGGTTGGGTAGGAATTGGGGTTAAGGGAGCCTGGGCAAGCAGATAATTTAAACGAGGAAGATTTTAGGTGCATTGCACTAGAGGTAGCTGTATGTCTGGGTCTAGCCTTCTTTCAGTTTCTGAGATCGCAGCCCTGAATTGTAAGTACCCTTTGCTTCCCTAGGACTTCCCCGACTCCCTCCCAACCTAGGAAAAGGTAAGTGGCCCTCTGGATACTTTTGACCCTAGGGGCCTTTGGAGCGTTCTAGATATTCCCTAGATATTCCCCAACTCTGAGATTCCAGATACAAAGGCCAGGAGAGCATGGAGTCTCTTCCCCGCAGGCGGTATTAGCAATGTCTGCTTGAGGATTTGAAGCTCAGAAACTCATCTTCTTGGAAGAGTTGGGAGGTTTGTCCTTGAGAACATAGGATCCCTGGAGGAGGAGCCTGAAGAGTGGGGTGTGACAGCAGGGAGGAAGGTGGCTCTGGCAGCATCTAAGGGCAGAGTGCTACAGTGGGACAGGAGCAGGGGACCAGTGAGCTGAGAGGCTTCAAGGCTTTGGGACTGAGCATCATGAATGGGGCCTATGGAGTTCTAAGGGTAGGAGGAGGGATCCCTGACACTAGATGAAGAGGAGGAGAAGGAGGAACAGGAAGGGTCCAAAGACCCCAAAGGCTGGAGGGGGGAGGGCTATAACACAGTGAATAGGAGAGCAAAGTGCCCTCTGCCCCTCAAATATCCAGGAGTATAGCTTGGCACCCCATCTATGCCAGGAACCAATCTTCAGTCCCCCAAATCCCAGACTATCCCCTGGTTCTGTCCTTATACCTCCTGTGACCAGAGGGGAAACTGAAATTCAGAAACAGAGATTTAGTGTCCTGGTTACCTTCTCTCCCTCTATCTCTGTCTCTGTCTCTGTCTCTCTCTCCCTTTCTCTCTCTCTCCATTTTAATTTATTTATACTGTAGCTGTCTTCAGACACACCAGAAGAGGGCATCAGATCCCATTATAGATGGTTGTGAGCCACCATGTGGGTGCTGGGACTTGAACTCAGGACTTTTGGCCTGGTTCCCTTCTCAGTCCTCTCCAACTCAACAGGCTTTGGCAGCTCAGTCAAATGAAGCTCAGTCTTCAGAGGTGTAAGCAGAGTGGCCCAGAGGCTCCCACCCTACTGTGCCTCCCTAAAGTAAACCCCTCATTTCCCCTCCAGGCTACAGCCCCTCCAGTGGACTGGGAACAGGTGAGATGAGGGGAGAATCCGGGCCAGGGCCAAGACACTCTGGTCTCTCTCCCGAACAAAGGAGGGTAAGACAGCACAGGAAAAGAGGGTACAGGCAGAATTGTGGGGAGCTGGGTGTGGTGGCTCATACCAGTAATCCCAACACTCTGAACTTGAGACAGGAAGATTTCTGAGAACTCAAGTCAGCCTGGACTGCACAGTAAGTCCCAGGCCTGCTTGGGTTGCAGAGTAAGACTGTGTTCTAACCCCACTCCCCCATCCTCCGAGGAAGATAGGATGTAGGGATGAACACTGGGTACTTGGTAGATGCCCATTCTTCTTCTCATGGTTTAATCTGAGCATAGTCCCAGAAGGTGGGGAGACCCGCTGATGAGAATGACTATGTAAGTAATGGGTAGTTCTAGGGAGACCTTCAGCCTGGTGCCCCTAGGTACTCACCTGCTTTCTTTCTCCCCCAGCCTTTGGAGGAGATGCTAAACCTCAAAAGTCAGGTGAGCTCTACCAACCTAGCCCTCTGTCTTTCTGTCTCTCTTTCTTACACCCTCCCCTCTCTAACCAGGATTCAGGAACCCCCAGCAAGGTGAGCATCACCTGGTGGGAGGATGTCAGCATCTGGGGACTTTTCTTGCCTCTCAGGCAAACTGGTGAATGATAGTGGTTGAGGAGACGTTTGGGATATTTGGTTTCTCATTTGATCTCAGGGAAGACTTTCAAGATTCCTACACCCCCACTTCAGTTGGGACCCCACACTTCCTCAACTCGACTCTTTCTTTCCTCACAGGCTCTCCAACTCAAAATGGCTATGGAACAGGTAGAGGTGGGGCTGCCATGGGGAGAAAGGAATCAAGGGTTATCCGTAGGAAGGGGAATCCTGTGACCTTCAGTTGACCTTCACCTCTTTCTCAGGTGTTGGAGGTGGCATGAAACCTCCAAAGCCAGGTGATCCCTCCTCAGATGCTTCCTGGTTTCCCCACCTCTACAGCCTCCCTGTATCTTCCTGACACCTTCCGCACCTCTACAGCCAACCCACCATGTGCCTCCCTGACAACCCTACCCTGTCTCCATGATGTTTGGTCTAGAATCAGGGCCTTTCCCTGTAGGAAAATGGGGGTGTTCCTGTTTGGGGGTGCGGTCCCACTAGGTTAATTCCTCTGAGCCTCAAGGAGATAGTAAAGAAGGCAGGAGGCATGGCAGCCTCTGTGGGAAGGGGAGAACAGGGCACCCTGTTCCACCACTACTTTATTTAAAGATTTATTTATTTTATTTATATGAGTAACTACCTTCAGACACATCAGAAGAATGCATCATATCCCATTACAGATGATTGTGAGCCACCATGTGGTTGCTGGGATTTGAACTTAGGACCTCTGGGAGAGCAGTCAGTGCTCTTAACCACTGAGCCATCTCACCACCACTTTAGCTGGGCTCCAGACACCAACTTAGGCCCCTTAGTTCACAATGGCTATAGAACAGAGAACCCGGGAAGAGGCTCGGTCCGGTCCCAGAGGCACCACCATCTGCCTTGTTTCTCTCCTCAGGCTTTGGAGGGGTGGTGAAGCACCAGAAATCAGGTGAGAGCTCTCTCCATGCCTGTTCCTCCTCAGCCTGATGCCCCCACCCTCTCTTTATTCTTTTTTCTGGCTCTTTCATCCCAGGATATGGACCTGGGCTGGGAGCTGGAGCCTTTCCAGGAGCGGGTGGGGCTCAGCCAGGTAAGGACCACAGGATATAAAAGGAGAGAGGTTGGTTCTGGATGAAGATAGGCCTCAGTTTTCTATCTGACCCAGGCCTGGGAAGAGAGAAACTCTCCAAGCTGGGGGTTTGAAGATTCTGCCCTGCCCATGTCTTAGCTCCATCTCTTCCCATGGCTCCCTGCGTCCCTCCGATATACCCACCCATGCCCTACCACTTTCTCCCCAGGATTTAATGGCAGAAATGGCTTGGGCATCAGTTCATCCCCTAAGGCAGGAAGCCTGCCAGGTGAGAGGAACTGGGCAGGGACTGTTGGGGTGCAGGTGGTGAAGAGGGGTCAGGGCACAGTTTTATTCTGAGGACAGGAATGTCAATCTTGTTATGTCTCTCTCTGGCCCAGGAGGGGGAATCGAACCTCAGAAACCAGGTACCTTTCTTCTGCACTGGTTTTGTTTGTTGTTTGTTTTCTCTCTGTGATGCTGTATCCCCAGTTCAGAGCTGTCGTCTCTAGGTTCCTTTTGAGACAGGGTTTCTCTGAGTAGCCCTGGCTGTCCTGGAACTCACTCTGTAGACCAGGCTGGCCTCGAACTCAGAAATCCACCTGCCTCTGCCTCCCAAGTGCTGGGATTAAAGGCTGCATTACCTCTTAAGAATAGGTCCCTTCACTGGCCTGCCAGGCCTATTGCTTGAGAAGTAGTGTCCAGTCTAGGGATGGTTTTCTGGGCTGATCTTTGGGCATGTTCCCTAAGAGAACTGCTGGGGGCTTGGGACACAAATGTCTGGGACGGGGATACCATGAGAGAGGTCCAGACGAGCTCAGTTTAGCCTTATACTGGCCAGGCTGTAGCCTCTGCCTCTTTACCCACAGCCCCTGCACCTCAGAACGGCCATGGGCCAGGTACAGAGGGATGGAGAGAGTTGGGGTATGTGCTAAGGTTGAGCTCTTACTTCCTCACCTGTCTCTATGGCATTCTCAGGTACCACAGAGGGCATGAAACCTCCAAAGCCAGGTGAGGCCTGCCCTGTGCCAGTGTCCCTGGGCAGCCCACTCACCCTGCACAGCCTGGCCTCCCTTACTCCTTTCTGCTGTCTCCCAGGGTTCAGCAATGGGAATGGAATAGGAGCTGGGGCCTTCCCAGGAGTTGGAGCCCAGCCAGGTGAGGGCACCAGTGTCAAACTGGGGATCTGGAGATAAGGGTAAGAGATAATCTAGGAGAAGTCAGAAAGTCATGGACTGGGAGAACAAAGGCTGATTTCTGGGCCATGGTATGGTACATGGCTTTAATCCCATGCCTAGGAGGCAAAGGCAGGTGGATCTCTATGAGTTCTGGGTCAGCCTAATATATGTATATAGAGGAATTTCAGTGCAGGTAAGACTGTATAGTGAGACTTTCTCAGTAAGTAAATAATAGTAAATTGTTGGTATACACCTTTAATCCCAGCCCTTGAGAGGCAGAGGTAGGCAGATCTCTGGTCTACAGTTTCAGGACAGTCAAGGCTACACAGAGAAACCCTGTCCCAAACATAGTGGGAAGATAGTGGGAAGGGGATAAAAGAAGTCAATGTTGTTTCTATGTGCATGCGTGCTTGTGTGTGTGTGTGTGTGTGTGAGAGAGAGAGAGAGAGAGAGAGAGAGAGGGAATAATCAAATCCATCAAATACATGAATAAAATTGTCACAAAGGGCCAGGCAGTGGTGGCACACGCCTTTAATCCCAGCACTTGGGAGGCAGAGGCAGGGGGATTTCTGAGTTTGAGGCCAGCCTGGTCTACAAAGTGAGTTCCAGGACAGCCAGGGCTATACAGAGAAACCCTGTCTCGAAAAACAAAACAAAACAAAACAAAACAAAACAAAACAAAACAAAACAAAATGTCACACAGAATTTTAAAATAGATTAAAATAAATAAAATTATGGAATATAGTTTAGTGGGATGGGTGCTTCCTCAGTGTGCACAGAGCCTCAAATTTAACCTCTAGTGCTGAAAAAAAAAGAAAAGAAAAGAAAGGAAGAAAGAGAGAAACAAGAATGTCAATTTCGCTGGGCAATGGTGGCGCACGCCTTTAATCCCAGCACTTGAGAAACAGAGGCAGGCAGATTTCTGAGTTCGAGGCCAGCTTAGTCTACAGAGTGAGTTCCAGGATAGCCAGGGCTATACAGAGAAACCCTGTCTCAAAACAAAACAAAAAAAGTTGTCAATTTCTTGGGTGATAGGAGTAGTGATGGGGGTCTGCACATGACTCAGTTTCCCTGGGTCTTCCCTCAGGCTTGGGAGCTGGCACGAAGCCTCAGAAGCCAGGTGAGCAGGCACCTGTTCATCCTGTTGCCCTCTTGGCTCTGTCCTCATCTACCTGAGCCCTTTTACTCTCAAGCCCTCCTCATACCCGCTGTTCACACCCAGTTTTCTTCTTAGGGTTTGGCAATGGAAATACCCTGGGGTCCCAGTCAGGTAAGCACATGGATGGTGGTAGGTCCAGGGCCCACCTGGGCACCTGAGGCAGGGTTTCTAGGAGCTCACTCATGTGACCACTCTCCCAAGTTCACCCCTCAGCCAGACCTGGTGGACACCATGGAGCTCAAGTTCAACTTTTATAAAGGCTGGTGAGCTCACTTTATGGGTCAAGAACCAAAGTTCCTGCAGGACATGTGGCTTACACCTGTGATCTCCATGTTCAGGGGCCAGGGCAGGAAAATCAAGAGTTCCAGGTCAGTTTGGGAGATATGGTGAATTCTGGCTAGTGTGAGGAACAAAGCAGAGCCTAGTGGTCCAAGTCTGTAATCCTAGCTCTTGGGAAGTATCTAACAGCGAGCTAGAGGCCCGGGCTCAGCTACAAGAAACATTGTATCAAAAGCAAAACGAAGCTAAACACAGAGATGAAATTTTGGTTTGTTTTTTTTTTTTAAACTTTTTGTTTGTTTGTTTGTTTTGTTGTTGTTGTTGTTTTGTTTTGTTTTTCGAGACAGGGTTTCACTATGTAACCTTGGCTGTCCTGGAACTCACTCTGTAGACCAGGTTGGCCTCGAACTCAGAAATCTGCCTGCCTCTGCCTCCCAAGTGCTGGGATTAAAGGTGTGTGCCACCACTGCCTGGCAGTAATAGGTCTTTAATCCCAGCACTCAGAAGGTAGAAACATGCCTGTCTGTGAGTTCAAGGACAGCCTGTTCTATAGACAGAGTTCCAGACCAGTTAAGGCTATGTATAATAAGATCCTGTCTCAAAACAAACAAACAAACAAACAACAACAAACATCCAACTGGGAAGGAATTTAAAGAGGGAGGAACAGGTCCACAGGCAAGGCAGGCCAAGCTGAGAGCTGAGCAGCGGCTTCACACCCCTTGAGGTGCATCCACTGTTCCTACATCAACTCCCTCTTCTCCCAATCAGGTCCTGCAGTCCAGAATGGCTTTGGAACAGGTAAGGGGGGAGGAGAAGGACAGGGACAGATGCAGGGTGTCCTGGGCTGAGTTTCTAGAAAGAAGCTGGCTCAGAGATGGGGCACCCACCTGTACATCTCTTCCAGGCTTTGGAGGAGTTGGAAAAGCCCAGAAGCCAGGTGAGACGCTTGCTGCATTCATCCTTGTTTATATACAGCTGCATTTCTTCTGGACTCCAATCTCATTCCTTTTTATGGTCTCCCCAGGACTTGGGAACGGAAATGGGCAGGGAACTGGGGCCTTTCTGGGAACTGGAGCCCAGCCAGGTGAAGCCTTGTAATTTTTCAAGTCCCCTGGATAGGAGTGCTAATGTGGAGGCCTAAACGTCTCTCTCCTTCCCCAGGCCTTGGAGGGGGACTAAGACCCCAGAAGCCAGGTGAGGCTCAGCCACTTGATTTCCAGCTTAACCCCACACAGCAAACACTCGGTGGACATACCACACCCATTCTGGGCTAGCCAGGTGTAGAAGCCCAAGGTATGCTGGGAAGGCAGACAGGACAACAGCACGGTGCTAAGGCTGTCACAAGAGCCACCTTGAGCATTCTAGAACAGAAGTAGAAGCTGGGAGTAGGCAGTGGTCCACTAAAAATTGGTGAAGGCTTGAGGAACATCGACGAGAGACCCACAGAGAGAAGTTGTGGGCTATAGAAATGGCTGAGGGGCCAACAAGGCAGGAGACAGTATTGATGAAGGGGGAGGAAGTTTTTCTGGCTGGCTGTGATACCCAAAGATGGACTCAGGCAACTGGATATGGCCTCCAGAGCTTTAGAGAGGCAAGACCTAAGAAGAAGGTTAAAAGCCCATCACAACAGACGATAGAACATGATCAGAAGAAAGGAACCCAGGAAGAGACCAAGAAGCAGCAGGGGACAGAAGAGGGACAGAAAGGGAGGGACTGCCAGAGCCAGACCTGGGGGAAACAAGTTCAGGCAGGGCCACCATATGCAATGTAGGTCTGAATACCCAGAAGCCACTAGGGGCATGATGAGAACATGCAAGGACTCAGTGCTTCAGGATGGGGCAAGGAAAGCAATAAAGGTATAGGGAGCCAGCACATATATGACTGCTGCTGCCCCAAGACCCATGCACAGCTGTCTGTGGGTGGCTGGCGATGGAGCTTCAAGATTTGGGCAGAGAGATGCCTGGCATTCAGAGCCTCTTGCTTTTCCCCAGCTAGGTCCTGCACCTCAGAATGGCTATGGACCAGGCAGGAGCAGGGCTGGGCTCCTTAGGAGGCCCCCAAATAGGAATCCAGGTCCCTCACCTTGATCTGTCTTTCCTCCAGGCTACGAAGGTGTGAAACCCCAGAAACCAGGTAAACCCTGTTCTGACCTGTTTCTCTATCTCTCCTGGAGCCCCGAGCTTCCCTCCATTCAGTCACACCCTTCTGTGCCCCCAGGATTCGGGAACGGAAATGGATTTGGCCTGGGAGTCCAGCCAGGTGACAGTGGTGGGCTCTGGGGTGGAGTCCACATGCCTATAAACTGCTTTCCCCTCCCAGGCTTTGAAGGACAGGGCCAGTCAATGGGGCGGGGAGGGGGAGGGGGTTAGGGAAGTACGCAGGTTCCCCAGATTTCCACCTGGCCATAAAGCTGGGACTCACTGTGGGTCTTTTGTCTCTTGTTAATCCTTCTCATTCCCACAGGGCCCCAAGTGCAGAATGGCCATGGGCCAGGTACAGAAGGGATGGAAAGAGTTGGGGTATGTGCTAAGGTTGGGGTTCTGGGGAGCTCTTACTTCCTCACCTGTCTCTATGTCTTTCTCAGGTACCACAGAGGGCATGAAACTTCCAAAGCCAGGTGAGGCCTGCCCTGTGCCAGTGTTCCTGGGCAGCCCACTCACCCTGCACAGCCTGGCCTCCCTTACTCCTTTCTGCTGTCTCCCAGGGTTCAGCAATGGGAATGGAATAGGAGCTGGGGCCTTCCCAGGAGTTGGAGCCCAGCCAGGTGAGGGCACCAGGAAACTGGGAGAGGTCAGAGCCAGGGTGCTAAGGTTCTGAGGGAGACATTCCTGAGTCTTCACCTGTTCCCCATTTCTCTCTCTTGCTTTGGAGTGCAAGCAGAGCCCCGGAAGGCAGGTGAGAGTCACTTCTGCCAATGACTCTGTCCTCTCCCAAGTTTAGTGCTGGCTCCCCTGTTGTTCCCCGGGGTTTGGGAATGGGACTGGTGAGATAGGGACCTGAGGGACCCACATCTGGGAGATCCTGTGCTCCCCTTCCAGGCTGCAGAAAGGAAGATTTGGTACAAAATTGAGGGGCTGCTGAGGGCAGTCCTCCAGAATTCTAGGTTCCTTGTTTTGTACAAGAGAGACCTTCCCCTTCCCCTCTGCTGAACCCCAAATCCTACCTTCCCCTCCACATAGGCATGACAGCCCAGAATGGAATTGGAGGAGGGAGGAGCAGGGGCCAGGGGCAACTGGAAGACTTTTATATGTGTATGAGGGTGGGGTGGGGGTGAACAAGCAAGGGCTCACCAGTGCATGTCTCCTACAGGTTTTGGAGAGGGCAAGAAACCCCAGAAGGCAGGTAAGTCTTGTCTACTTTGGGCCTGTCTCTGCCTTAGTCTGGGTTTCTATTACTGTGATAAAACACCATGACCAAAGCAACTTAGGGAGAGAAGGCTTTATTTAGTCTTAAATGTCCTGATTACTGTCTTTCACAAAGGGACGACAGGGCCAGACAGGGGCAGGCACTGAAGCAGAGCCCGTGGAGGAGTGCTGCGTACTGGCTTGCTCCTCCTGGCTTCCTTAGCTTGCTTTCTTATACACAGGACCACAGCACTGTCCACAGTGAGCTGGACCCTTCAACACCAATCTCCTATCAAGAAAATAGCCCACAGGCCAATTTGATGCAGGCATTTTCTCAATTCAGGGGCCCTCTTCCCAGAAGCTCTAGGCTTGTATCAAGTTGACAAAAACCAACCAGCGCAATGCCCTGACGGTGCCATCCTGCATCCATAAACACCACACACACCACACCTCCACTCCCATCTCTCTTTAATGCAATGGGATGACAGCTGGGAGTCTTTTCTGGAACAGGATCCCAGCCAGGTGAAGACCTTAAGACAAAGACAGGCCTCTTAGAGGTCTGGAACTGGGACCACAAAAGTCCTGATTGAGTGGTGGACAGATGGGTGTGGTCTACCCTGAGGCTCAGGGTCTGTGTCTTCCTTCATAGACCTGGATGGGGAATGAAGTCTCCTAGCAGGCACAGAGGAGTCAAGGGGAGAGGAAAGTCCTCTCATTCCCCTGCCTGCCTCAAAGATTGACTCCTCTCGAGGGCCCTATCTCACCCCACTCCCTTTTCTCTCCAGGATATGGGAACAGAAATGGACTGGATGCCCTGCCAGGTGTGGTGTTCTGAGTGTGGGCGGCAAACCAGGCAGGTGGGAAGGGGCTAGGGGTAGGTGTCAGAAGGACAGAGGTTGAGGGGGTTTCCTGACACAACTGTCTCTTGACAGATGTAGGAGGAGGTGGGCAGCTTCAGAAGCCAGGTGAGAAGAGCCTATGTCCTTTCTATCTATCTGTCTCTGCCCTCACCATCCTTGCACCTTAAGCTCATGGTGGGAGAGGTTTTCCTGTGCTTGACTCCAAGGAGAAGTCAGCCTGAGTCCCTAGATGGAAGGAATTATGTAAATCAGTAGAACCGGTGGGGATCCTGGCGCTGAGGAGGGAGGTAGGGGACACTAAGGGACCCCTCCTCCTGGCCTCTGCATCTGTGGTCCACTGATAGCATCCTCCTCTCCTCCCACAGCCCATGCTGCTCAAAACGGCTATGAACCAGGTAGGAGCAGGGCCAGGCTTATGAGGTGGCGAGGCTGAGAATCCAGCAGTTCTCACCTGTACCCTGTGTGTTTCTTTCAGGTTATGGACAGGACTCGAAGGCTCATAAACCAGGTGAGCCCAGCTGTCATCTGTCTTTCTGTGTGGCCACTAGTCCTATACTCTCCTTTTTAATGTCTTCTCCCTCTGTATTCCCAGGATTATGGAATGACCATGGGCTTGGAATCCAGCTGGGTAAGGGAGCTTGTGTCTGGCTCCTCTGACACTAACACTGTCCCCTTTCAGGTCTGCAGGGGCAGGTCCAAAGGAGTCTCTAGTTTCTAGCCTGAATCTTTAGGGTCTTTTGGGAGGCTAAAGCCCCTTCCTCCCTAATCTGAGGGACCCCACCACATCTGCACACCAGGAGAGGACACCTCTGTCCTTTATCTCCCTCTGCCCGATAGACATAGCAGTTCCCATAGACTTAGCAGTTCCCATCACCTATGGACCAGGAAGGAGAGCAAGAGCTGTAGGCGAGACTCAATAGAGATGAGAAGAGAGGTCTTTACAGGAGGTGTAACCCACTTCTCCATAGGGTACAGAAGAGGGCTGGAACCTAGAGCCTTCCAAGGCCAGGGACCACGGTCAGGTAAGGGGAACAAGCCATCTCGGGCACAGATGGTCCTGGGAAGGGGCAGACCTTGTGGTGGGGTCCCCATACCCTGTTCATCTCACCTCAGGACTGGGAGAGACTGCGAAACTTCTGAAGCCAGAGGAAGCCCTTCTGTCTCTCTCCCTACCCTCCTTGGTATTCCCACCCCAATGTCAGCTCCACCCTCATAGCTTTCCTTCCTCCCAGGTTACATACCAGGGAACAGGCTGGGGATCCCACCAGGTGAGTGGTGGGGGCAGAGGCAGGGCACAAGTTTCACTCCTAGGGAAGGGTGTATCTGTGATCAATTCTTTGTCTCCCCCAGGCCTGGGAGCGGGTATGAAACCTCCAAAGACAGGCAAGTGAGAGACCCCTGCACCTCTGCCTCCTGTCTCCCCTGTCTCTCCTGAAGGCCTACCCCATCCTGCCCCTCCCTCCCTTACCCTCTTTCTTCTCCAGGATACAACAATGGAAATGGCATGGCAGCTCAGCCAGGTGAGTGCTCCTGCCAAGTTGTGAAGGGTCAAACAGCATGGCTGGGAGGAAGAGGGGTTGGGTGGCTGGCTGACAATAGGCAAGAGCCTTTTGCTACCTTATCCCCCTGAGCAGTAATGGCCTACAGAAGCTGGGCTGTCTCTCATCTAGTAGATGCCTCCAGAAGATGCTGGGAATGTCCTGGGAGTCACTATCAATCATATCTTGTCCTGGCACAGGTGTCCTGAGAGGTACAGGGCAAGCAGCTACCTGCAGCCAGCTCCTCATGGTCTCCCTCCCTAATCTAGGTCCCTGCAATGGTGGGATTGCTCCAGCACAGCTCCTCCCCAGGCCTCCCACCCCAGTCCCTTCAGATAAAGGAGGTGGCTGGGGCCTGAAATCCCAGCTCCCACCCCCAGTGCAGAATGGTAAAATCCCAGGTCAGTGTGGAGCTTGGGGGTAGGGTGGCTTTGGGAGGGTCTGGGCCTGGCTACATGTTCTGGTGTCATATCATCTGAACTGAAGCTCAGCGAGGTCCTGTGCTGGGCTCATTTCTGTGCCCCTCATTGTAGCACCAACCCCAGCCATCCAGTGGGGACCACTGAAGCCTCAAAAAGCTGGTACGTAAGTCTCCAACTCCCATGTTTCAGAGGAACAAACCCTCAACTTCTCTCTGCCTGTCTCTGGGCATCTGCCATCCTGTTCTCAAGCTGCCTCGGGTACTCTAAGGCCAGGAAGGCCCTCCTATAGTTTACCCTCAAAGTCTCTCATTGCTAAGGTCTTCCTGTGTTTTTATTCCATGTAAACAGGGCCAGTCCCTGCCTCTTCCTCAAGGTTCCCTAGATCAGTATGTGGCCCCTAAGGAGATCACAAGGTCTTTACCTTCCATCTTTGACCCCCACCTTTTTCACAGGTTACCAGCCCTTCAATGGTTATGGAGCTGGAGCAGAACTGGGTGAGAAGGCTCTTTCCTCTCCCCTCCCCTTTCTGCATCTCTTTCTCATCGTCCCACCTCCAGAAGAGGGGAGCAAAAGGCCAGAGTCATGTCTGACCCACAGTCTTCTCTCTCCTCAGGTTTCCGTGGTGGCCTCAAGCTGCAGAAAGTTGGTGAGCTCTCGAAAATGGCCTTCTGGACTCAAGCAAATCTATCTTATGGGCAGATCCTTTCTATTTATTCCAGCCTCTCCCATCTCTGTTGCCACTGCCACCACCTTCTTCTCCTTCTCCTCCTCCTCCTCTTCTTCTTCCTCCTCCTTTCCTCCTCCTCTTCTTCTTCGTCCTTCTCCTTCTTTGGTTTGTTTAGACAGAATCTCACTGTGTAGCCTTAGCTGGCCTGGAACTCACTATGTAGACAAGGCTGGCCTGAAATTCTTAGAGATCTGCTTACCTCTGCCCCTCTGCCTCCAGAGCACTGGGGTTACAGGGCATGCACCACCACTGTTCTGTTCCTTATCCCCCCAAAACCCACTTCTCCACGGTGGTGGCCAGTGCCAGTGTGACCCTGCCTGAGGTGAAGGCACAGTGACACTCAGAAGGAAGCTAGGAAGAAAGCAGCTTTAGAAATTGTCCAGACACTTGGGAGGCAGAGGCAGGCAGATTTCTGAGTTCGAGGCCAGCCTGGTCTACAGAGTGAGTTCCTAAACAGCAAGGGCTACACAGAGAAACCCTGTCTCAAAAAATGAAGAAGAAGAAGAAGAAGAAGAAGAAGAAGAAGAAGAAGAAGAAGAAGAAGAAGAAGAAGAAGAAGAAGAAGACGACGAGGAGGAGGAGGAGGAGGAGGTGGTGGTGGTGGGGGAGGAGGAGGAGGTGGAGGAGGAGAGGAAGAGGAAGAGGAAGAAGAAGAAGTTGCCCAGAGGGAAAGTCAGAGAGGGCTTTTGGAGGTGACAGTGTGACAGTTGAACTGGGGTCAGTTGGATGAGGAGGTACAAGAGTGGTCAGGGTGGATGTAGCCAACACTACACCAGCCTTCTTTTTACTTTCTGTTTTTGATGTCATCATCAGGTTTTGCTTTCGATCCTTTGAGACAGGGCCTCTCTACATAGCCCTGGTTGTTCTGGATCTCCCTCTGTAGATCAAGCTGGCCTGGAACTCAGAGATCTGCCTGCCCCGTGTCCCAAGTGCTGGGATTAAAGTCGTACACCACCACGACAGGCCTTTTTACTATTTTCAAAAATGTATCATTATGAGAGAGTGGTGAATGTACTAGGACATACATCTTTATGGGGTTATCTCTCTCCACCTTTACGTGACTTCTAGAAATCACACACTCAGGCTTATCCATCTCATCAGCATCAGCCTCCCAAGTATTTTGTGCCTGCACCACCAGGGGGCGCTCTGCCTCTGTAATCTGAGTTTCCTCTTTCTGGATTGCCTTGCTGAGAGCTGGCTATCTGGCTGCCCTGCCTTGGCCCTCCCTGCTTCAGTCTCTCTCATGCAGGTTTCCATTATGGGAATGGAGCTCTGGAAGCTGGACTTTTGCCAGAGACCCTGCAGCCAGGTACCTGGGGAGGGGACGGGACTGAGACTGAGATAGGGGACAGGAAGGTAGACTGAGCACCACCCCCTCTAAACCTCTGCTTTCATCTTCCAGGGTTCCCCATAGCCAATGGCTTTAGGAATGGTGAGTTGGACCCAGGGTACCAGAAACAATGAGGAAGAGGATGGGCCATAGTCAACAGCTGGCTAGGAATAACAAACTGATCCTTTGCAGGACCCAAGGAGGAGACTCTTCTCTATCCTAGAGCAACAGTTCCAACCCTCGAGAGACATGGTAAAATAGTAGTAGTAGTAATGATAATCACAACAACAACAACTACCACCACCCAGCAAAGGAGGTCAAGAGGGCTCCAAAGTCCAGAGGACTGGGGCCTCCCAAGTGCCAAGTTCTGGGGGATACCGCACCGATTCTAGTTCTCGTCTTGCAGGTCAGGCTGGGGCCTTCAAGCTCTGGGGGACTGGAATGAAGTCAGGCTATGGATATGCAGGCCTTAGGTCCCAGGCAGGTAAATGGGGAGTGTGAATGAGGGTGGGCAGGCAGTATTAGAACCCTGAGCCCAGGCCGAACGCACAGCTGTGTGGGATAGTGGAGAGAGGGCACATACCCATGGCTGAGGGAACTGCATGAGGGTACAGGAGAGACGGAAAAGGAAAAGATAAGGTTGGGGGGAGGGGCTGGGCCCAGGCTGAGCTCGGTACTGAAACTTGGAGGAAAAGAAGGGGCTCTGTAACTTATCAACCCCAACCCTTCTCTCTCAGGGCCCTATGGGCAGCTGAGGCCAGAGCATCTAGAGCACTTGGGTGAGTGAGCATCTTTATGAGCCTGGGGTGAAGGAATGGGGAAGGCAGGAGTCCCCTGGTGTCTCACATGTCCCTGTTTTGTGGTCTGTGTTGATCCTGAAATGAAGACAAATACCAATAGCCAGCTGGGAAATGGTTACAGAGGTAAGAGGAGTCACGTCACGGCGGCCCATATGCTCCTCTCAGGTGTCCCCAGACCTTGTCAGGGATAGTAGGCTCCGAGGCCTTAGACTGCTGAGTAGTCATCCCAAGAGACATCACTGGCTCTCCAACCTTGTTCTGCCTCTCCCCAGGACACTGTCCTTCTGGGAAATGCTGAATGGAACCTATCCCCGGCCTACCCTGAGGGCCTCTGCATTAGAGCCTGGTCAGAGGAGGATCGCAAGACTTTCCCGGGCACTGCCCTGCCCCGGGTCTCCTTTGGGCTGACGTATTAATAAAGCCATAGGATTCCCCGTTTGCCTCTGCTTGCTGTGGAGGGATGCTGATTGGGGGGGGGGGGCGGCACATGGCACTCGTTTCATCTTTATCCGATCATCAAGGGACAATGTGGCTCTGTACCGGGGTGGACTCCAAATGGCAGACAGCGAAACAGACTTAAAACCTGTCCCTAGGGAGGGGTGTCATTTGGTCACAGTCTACTGGAGAGAAAAAAAAAAATCCCGCCCAGTCTTTTGACTGGGAATGTACCTCAAGACTGCTGGAATGCTAGAGACCCTGGGTTTGAGCTCCAGAACTGAAAAAGAAAGACCTACCTCTAAATAGAGTCATATTCTGAGGTCCTGGGGGTCTAGGATGTAGGGAGTTTTCTTTTTATTCTGAGGTCCCGGGGGTCTAGGTTGTAGGGAGTTTTCTTTTTTACCATGCAAAAGAATGTTTTAGAACTTGTTTCAATTTGTAATCCATTTACTACGTTGTTAAAGAGACCAGGTGTGATGGCTGCGTTCTAACCCTGAAAGGGGGAGGCAGGAGGCCTGAAAAGCTGAGGCATGAGGATTCAGAGTTCAAGGCTATACAGTGTGACCCTATCTCAAAAAACAAAAACAAAAACAAAAACAAAACAAAACAAAACACAAAAAAGCACTTGCTGCTTTTCTAGAGGATGACCCAAGTTCAATTCCCAGCACTCACGCAGTCACTCTCAGCTGTCTGTAACCTCAAGGGATCTGACCCCCTCTCTGGCTTCCAAGGGCACTGCATGCACATAGTATACAGACAGACATGCAAGCAAAACCCATGCACATAAAATAATAATTAAAATAAAAAGGTTTAATTGACTTATTATTTTGAGTGTGTGTAGCTTGTGTGTGATGATAGGTGCATGAATGTCACTGTTCATAAGCAGAAGTCAGCACAACTTTGGGGGCGGGGAGGTTGTCAGTTCTCCCTTCTACTGTGAGTTCCAGGCCTCAGAGTCAGATTGCAATCAGGCTCCTATGCCAAGC
>JADRCD010198207.1:0-10055 GCA_019843815.1 Montemys delectorum
TTGTAGATCACCAGTCTATGCTCAGGGCAGGGCCAGAACCTTAGACTCTCAGGTAAGGAGACACACGGGACATTCAAGTGGTGATTCACTGGTGGAGTTGATGGTGGCATTTCATGGGGGGCTACAGAGGCCCTCAGAGGAAGCTGAGCAGGCTTCTGGTGGTCTAGAGAAGGTATGTGGAAGGAGTGATGTTATACACAGAATTATCAACACCTCCACATTCTTATTTTTCTCTAGCTTCTGCCTTCGGAAGAAGACCCTCTCCAGAAGTGTGATTAGGTTAGAATGGGTCACTAGCTTGAGCCCTTGTCACATATGATTGGGAGCCTTCTATGACGAGAGGGTCAGGATGGCAACAGAGGAGAGCTGTATGAAGACATGGGGAGAAAACACTATGGGCAAAGGGGAGAGGCCTCAGGAGGAGCCAGTCCTGCCAGCCTCCATCTTGGACTTCTGGGATATGGAATGGTGGACATGTGCGACTGAAGCTCCAGCTAAGCGCTTTTCCGACAGCCCAGGCAGAGTGAGGAGTGCACACATGTGCTCTTACATAGGGGGTGGTCCGTTTGCCTTTGAGGTGAGACGTTGGTCCTAGACTAAGCGCTGAAGGCTGAAGTTGGCCTTCCCCTTCATGAGCTATTTTGGGGTCTTCAAGCCCACCTTGGGTAGATAGCTTTATCCCATTCCACCTCCTCTTGAAGATGATCCAGTGCTTCTGCACCAACAGCAGAGATCCCCATGGGGTACAAGCTCCTAACCAAGGGTGTAAGCCTGTACACCTTACCTATCTGTAGCCAGCCCTCCTTCCAGCCCCCCACCCCCATTCTGGCTGATGGGGCCTCTACCACATCGGTCCCATCCCTTTATAGTTTACTTTTACCAACACCCAAGGAGCGCTCCATTTTTCTATCTGGGTCAGCAGCACAATCCAGGAAGTGTACTCTCCCTGCTTGCTGCTACCTGATGTGGACGGCCACACATTTGTCCCAGGAGGGTGGGGGAGGGAAATGAAGTTTCCTGGCCCTGAACTCGATCCTTCTGGTATTACCCAGGAGGTGGTTAAAATGCTGTGTGAGCTTGTACAGCTGACATGGCCCTGCGTGCAGCAGGGCACAACTCCAGCTTCTGCAGAGGGACAGACCTTGAGATCTGCCTCTCCTTCCCTCACAGCTTTCGGCCCCGTGCCACAGCTCTGTGCTGTCCCGTGTGACATTATATAATGTCCCTGGAGGCTTCTCCCTGTCCTTTTCAGGCCAGGTTCTTCAGAGCTGGGTGAGATGCAATTGGACTCTCTGCTTGATCAGTAGCATGGCCCGGACATCTTTGTGCCTGTGGCGCTTGCTTCTCTGAGTTCTTTATTCTCGCAGAAGGAAGCTGCAGGCCAAAGGGTCTAGACGTGCTTATGGTTAGTGCAAATCGCTCTCCAGGAAGAACTAATTAGCCACTAGGAGTAAATTTTCTCTTAAAAAAAATAAGGTATTATAGAGAGACATGTGTGTCCTTCTTTTTACCTACCAGACCACAGAAACAGTGAACCCCAAGGCATTGGATTGCCCCAGGAGTCTCATGCTGGGGAGGGAAAGGCTGAAGTCTGGTGCTAGACAGAAATGGAACTTGTCTCCCAGAGACCTTCCAGAGTTCTGAAAACTTGTCAGACCACCTTGCAGGAGAGACTGGAGCTGAAACAGTGATGGGTCAGTGATGGGTCAGGATGGGTCCGACAGCCCAGGCAGAGTGAGGAGTGCACATGTGCTCTTACATAGGGGGTGGTCCGTTTGCCTTTGAGGTGAGACGTTGGTCCTAGACTAAGCGCTGAAGGCTGAAGTTGGGCTACACCCTGACTAGGACTTTTAGCTCTGCACTCTTCCTGCCCTCTGTTGAAGCCTGAGCCTCAGGTGTAGATCCTGAAGACAGACTCAGGAGTGACTTCACCTCTTTGTCCTTCTTCTTAATTTGGCCATATCAAATGATTCCTCTCTCTGCTTTTCACTATTAGCTGTCTCTTTAATTGGCCTACTGAGGATGAGTTACCAAACCTGGCCTGTTCAGACCATTAGAGAGAGTCCAGTTTCCAACCCTAAGAGCTCCAGTAATGACGCCAAAGCCAGAGGTCATCCTTCTAGCAGAAGATGGAGCATAACCTTGGTGATATCAGGTGGGCTTTCCTCTTTCCTGCTCCTGGATCTTCCCCAGGTAGGCAGTAAGCCACCAGCTTAGAAGGTGCTATCTACTGACTGGTTGCTGGCTCTGGCTCCCTTGGGTGACCTCAGGAGAACTATGATGGGTTTTTGGTGGGTGATGTTGTCTTGGCAACCGTGGACAAGAGTGGGATCTAGTAAGCTTCCCAGAAGCTCAAACCACAATGGCAGGTAGCACAGTAGGGCTGATGATGTTGGGTCCCCATACAGAATAGGATTTATGTGCTCGGTAATAGAGAGGGGCATCACAAAATTAAGAATCACAGGCAGGCCCTTAGTGAATGAATAAACATCTCCCATAATTACAGAGTGGGGAAGCAGGAGGAGCAGAACAAAGGCGGAGAGACAAGCATCCCAGCTGCTTGCTGCAGGGCTGAAAATAGATACCCACTGGAGAAGACTGGACGCCACAGGGCGGAGTTGTCGTCTGTGAGCTTCCTGCAGTCAGACAGCATCAAGAGCAGAGGCCGGGAGGGCCACTGAGGAGGGGACACCTCACCTCAAAAGACACTGGGATAGCCCACACACACCCTGGAAAAGCCTGTGGCAGAGGGTGGCCTTGGGGATGCCAGAGGCAGAATGACTGAGATGGAGACCAGCACTGGGGCCTTTGCCTTCTGGAGGCAAAGCAGGACAGAGAGCTAGATTCTGCAACACAGCCTCAGGTTGACAGAGCCACCATGCACAAAGGTGGCAAAGAAGATGGTGTGGGCTTTTATAGAAGGTGGAAAGCAAAGGCTCCATCCTTCCCAGGTAGTCTGTGGGGAGAGGACTCTGAAACCCCAACATCTCAGGTTATTAATCTGTAGGTTAATAGTGAAAATATTGGCCACATGTTCTGGCCAATGTGGACCAGCTATTTATGAACGGCTTGTCTTGGGATCCACACACGCAACATCCTGCCTAATGCCTACACCAACACAGGGGAGGACACAATACTGTGCTATGACTTCAGGGGGTGACCTTAGCTTAGAGAGGTTAAACAGCTGAGACCTAAAGCTCTAAAGTCTGCCCTTGGGGATACCTTCCTTCCTACCATCTGTAAGACTGTTGGAATGAGACCCACCCTTGGAGGGCATTTGTTACACACTGAGAACAAGAAACTCCTAAGCACCAGGACAGCTCTACACACAGGAAACTGACCAAGAATTCGCCACTGGTATGGAGCCTAACCTGCTCAGCTGGGTAGATACACCTCTCCTCAGAACTTGATGGCTTTACTTGAGGCTCCCACACAAGCTCACCAGACTTCCTCTGAACCATTTTGTGCCCTGTGCCCCTCTGCTTGGCAAAGGCCTGTAAGGACCCTTGGGAGATGGAAGCACAGAGTCTGTTCTTAGGGTCTTAGCCTGTGCCAAGGCCAATTGTCCCTCTAACCAATGTAAGTCAGTCATGTTCACACCTTCCAGTGGACTCTGATGAAACCCTAAGGAAGGGTTCCCTGAATGAGGCCTCGCTGAGCAGTGTGGTAGAAGGTTTGGCGGCAGAAGGGCCGATGCTATGTTTTTAAGCAAGAAAAGAAATGCCAGGAAGCACAGCCGTCAATCCTCGAATCTGCTGTCAGTGTTAAAAATAGGGGGGACTGTGCCAGGCTGCCAGGCTGCCTGTGAGAAGCCCCACTCACACCAGCATTTTTAATTAATTTTAAATTGCTCTGGAAAGGGGACAGCACTGAGAACCTGCCAGAGTGCTCCCTCATGCTCAGCAGCAGCCCCTACCAGACGTCTCCTCTGTGCCCCGAAAGTCCCCAGCCCTCAGCTGCAACCTCTGATTAATTCAGCTCACAGCTACAACTCACGAGCCACATCCATGTTGCAGTTACCCTGGGCTTCAGAAGAGTACCAGCTCAGTTCTCCTGAAATCTGGCCTCTAGAAGGGGCCCAGGACAGGCTCAGGGACTGTCCTTAGTAGAAAGACCCACGTTGGATGGAGGTGACTCCCGGGTGGCCCAGTTTGAGATTCTAGCCAGCTGGGTCAGGTTTGGCTTTTTTGTCATGCTAGGGGATGGGGCTGTGCAGGAAGGGTGGGTCCACGCCCGGTGCTATGGCTAAAAGAGTTTGAAGCTCACTAGTTTTTCCACATAAGACAGGAGAAGGGGGTTCTCTTGGGACAGCACAGTCTTGATGACAGCAATATCTTTCCCGCTTCCTAAAAAAGGCAGGCAGAAGCCTGGATCATCATGTGAAATTTCTCAAATTTTAAATACTAGTAAATCATTTCCTTTTTTTTTTTTTTCCTCCCTGAAATCCAAATGTGCCTTACTTATAGTTTAGGATCTGCCCACAAGCCACAAGGAATTGGAGCTGGGTGTTTGAAAGATAGGCATCTTTAGGACTTGTTTCTTTCTGATGTGCCTAGAGAAGACAAATATGTATCCCTGTCTATCAGGGGACTCCTGTCAAGCACACTATTCTCAAGGCAGCCTGTAGGTGGCCTTAGTGTAGTTTTTCAAAGTTAGTTCCATGGGACCTTGGACACCGGAGGCATGGTATAATTCAGGTTCCATGGGGCATACAAGGTTAGGTTTCTTATGAGACTTATCGGGATCTTAAGTATTGTCAAGTACACCGTGATGCACCTAGAATCACAGGAATAGGGTTGGGCAGAATTGACCCCTGACCTGTGTCTCTCAGAATAGCTGTGAAAACTTACTAGAACCTGGACTGTCAAAAGCAAGTAGGTCTGAACCTTAAGGGGGTTCAGTCAGAGGTACATGCACCCCAAACATGAATGATATGCCAGCTTTGAATGGCAGTTGGCACAAGCTCGAACTCGGAACCAGAGCCTCAGAGTTTGGAACACGCACCTGGTTGACTGTTGACTTGCACAGGACTCTGGGACAACGGTCCAGCAAGCCACAGCAACTGGGACTCAAGCCTCTGCCCCGCAGACACACACAGGGTTCTTAAGAGGGACTTAGCATTCCCTAGAGAAGAACTGGTGGCCTCTTGAGGACCTGGCCTGGGCCTTGGTAATGTCAGACCTGTACAGCATACAGTGTGCTGTCATTAAGGACCAACGTCCTCCATCTCCAGAGCCTCCAGGTATCCTCAGCAAATGTGGCCTCCATTTTCACATGGCTCTTCCCCATTGGGTTCTATGGTCCCTGTACCTGAAGTGCTTCCACCCCATTCCTCTATAAAAATAGGGCCGTTGACTTGGGATTCACTCTAATTCAATATGAACTCTTTCTAACTGAGTCCACAAGGCTGCTTCTGAACAAGCTGCATTCCAACATGCTATTGGATGACTGGGAAGATGAGTGTCTGTGTCGAAAGCAAGTGTTGTAGGGAGACAAGGCCCCTTTATATGTGCTGCTAAGCACAGGTCTCATGAGCTGCCAGGACACGAGGGCCGTGACCTCCTTGCCTGGACGAGCCCTGCATCTACCGTGGAGAAGGCTATTCCACCCACTGCCTGCAGAAGCAGGCACAGCTTGTCATTTGAGAGAAGAAGTCTAAGCCCCATGGTACTCCTGGTGACCCAGTGATAGGAGAGGACAGCCAACTGGCCGGCCACCAACAGGTACCCTGGAGGCTCTGGCAGGCTCCATAGCTCCTCACGACTTTACCACCAGGGCTAATTAAAAACAATGGACGCTGCAGTATGTCCCTCCCAAACCCAATCTGGTTCCCCATGGAAAGAACTGGCCCAGCACACAGGAGTTAGCTCTGCTTCCATAAGCTTCCAGGTCAGAAAGGCTGGTGTTCTGAACAAATGGCCAAGGGCCTCCGTTCATCTGGGTCACAGAAGACAGGAAAACCTTAGCTCTTCCCTTCTCCATTCTCCCACCTCTTCCGGGTGGAGTCCCCTGTAGCCAGTGATATATACTCTACTCTTGACCTCTGCTTCTGTCTACACATCTATCTACCTTAAGGTCCTCTAGCCTGCAATCGAACACCAAAGCTGGTACCACCTTTCTTCCTATGACTCTCCTCTACACACCCTCCCACCGAGTCTCTCCACAAGCTATGGTCACTTTCTCTGCTGCTAGAATGTTTATGTTCCCTTTCTCAGGATGTGGCAATCCAAGCTCTATATACCAGGATGGTGGCAGTCACCAATAGGCTTTGAGGCAATGTTCCACCAACCCTAGATGCTGGCCATCCCACCCTCATGACAACCCTGAACCACCCACCCCTCCAGTTCTCAAGGCTCATGGCTCCTAACAAAAAGCTGGAACTTAAACTCACACAGGATAGAGAGCTCGCCTTCCCAGGACGCTGCAGACCCCACAAGGGAGTCCCTGGTGTGTTGCAACAGTGTCAACAGATTCCCTCCACCCATACCTGCTTCTCCTCCATGGAAGAGGTTCAGCTTGTCCCTTTACCTGGTGCCAATATGCAGACCAGGATGGGAGCAAACCTGGCACTCATCTGCACAGAGGCTGCAAACCCAAAGCTGGGAAAGGGACAACTTGGCATGCTGACAGACAAACTTATGATCAATACAGAGGTCTCAGGGGTTGGAAAGGCCTTAGGAATCACGTCCCGAACATGTTGAATGTAGATAAAACTCAAGTCTGGCTGAAAAAGAAGTAAGCTTCCTCGGGGTAAATGGAACGCAGGCCCTTGTGAGCCTCTGGCAGATTCCAGGGAGGGCTGTGTGTAAACAATCACACCCAAATCCTTCCTGCTCCCAGCCTGGCGGTGGGCAGTGGATGCAGATAAAAGGCAGTTTCTGAAGGCAGGGAGGCTTCCTCAAGTTGTGTGGTGTCTAGGATCTGATAAGATCACCCTCAAAAAGGCTTAAAATAGGAAAGAGGAGAAGGAAATGATGACTGGATACATGGATCAGATTGATAAGAAGCTGTCTGGCTATCTGTCTGGCTGGGATAGATGGATGCTGATGAATAGAAAGATGGAAGGGTGAGTGGAGGGTGGTGAATAGGTGAATGGCCAGGTGCATGGACATGGGCGGACTGGTAGATGGATGGATAGGAAGCTGGCCAGCTGGTTGGCTGGATAAATGGATTAGATCGGATGGATGGATGGATAGATGGATGGATGGATGGATGGATGGATGGATGGATGGATGACTAGCTTGGTTAGATATATGCTAGATAGAAGGGAGGATGGATGGATAAGGGATGGGTAGATGAATTGTCTGACACATAGAGCAGTTGTTTATAACCTCTTTTGACCTTTGCAGCCTATTTCCACATGCTTCTGTCTGGTCTGAGTCTATACCTCATTTTAGGTAATAGTTTACAGAATACTTCAACAATCCTGAAGAAAGGCACCAAATCCTGATTTGCTGAATGAGAGGGTTGTAAGGACCTTACACAAAGCCCCATCCAGAGGTTGAGATCCAAACACAGCTGATCCATCTGAGCCTAGCCCCGCTCTGCCTGCCTTCCCAGCCTCCAGCACCATTCAGTATTCTGAATATTCACAGGTTGCTCTACTCGCTAGCTACCTTGTCAATGGACTTTGACTGATGGGGAAGTCAGATCTGTTTTAGAGTTATAGCCAGTACTGACCACTTGGGCTCTTTGCAGTAACCTGTTCCTATGGTCAGTTCTTGCCACAGGATGTAGAGGAGAGAGCACTCCCCAGCAGTGGGGCAAAGAGGCTAGGGTCCACTCTCAAGAGCTGGTGGCCATACTCTGCAAAATCCTCAGTAGATTCTGGGGGCTTGGAGCTGGACTGACAGTGGATGGGCTGGATTCCCACAGATTATAGACAGTGTGAGTAGCACCCACACACAGTTGTTTGGGGGATGAACAATACCTTGCTGTGGTCACTTGCCACTGGCCAGAGAAGTATCTGGACTTGACTAGAAGGCTGGAGGAAGATCTCACTGTTTATCCCTGTCTTCCTGGGCTCAAGAAAGTTGTGAGCGTCATACTCAGTGATAACACAGAGCCTTGCTAAGTCCTACCTTCCTCTCAGTAGCTTCATTTCCTCACAAGGACCCTGATGTCTTTCACAGACCTCAGGAAAGCTGACCTGCTCAGAGCCCAAGAAAGCACCAGCAGGTGACTGTGGTCCTGGCCTCAATGTCACAGAACACACTTCCCACTGCTCAGGGTACACTGGGCACAGGGGACCTAATTACACATGATATGGTACCCTCCACCAGGAACTGATGGGAGTCCCGGTGAGAGGGACTTGTCCACATGAGGACAATGTCACTGCTTCAAAGAGCCAATTCCTCAGAAGGCCAATAACAGGAGTCCCAGGAGGTGACAGCAATTAGTCTTTTCTGGGAGCTGCACACTCATCACTTTAGGAGCCTTGGCTTCACAGAGTCTAATCTAAGATTTAAGTTAACCAGGGCCTGAGGTGCCAGAAAGGCCTCTGCCACCCCATCTGGAAACCCCTGTGGATTTCCCGGATTGTGGCTGGCTGCAAAGCACTATTCAGAAAGGGAATTATTCAAGTCACAGCGCGATGTGACTTCTGTTTCACGGCTTCCATCCCAGCCCAAATGTGCTAGGAGTTAAAATGAGGGGGAAGGCTGCACCCCGCCTGCGCTCGGTTGAGAAAGAGTGTCGGGCTGTACAAAGGTCGCCATGAGCATCTGCTCCTTGTCCCGTTCATAATCCATCTCAGATAGGGCCATCAAAATTCACTGCCATGAGCATGTGCAGTACCAGCAACAACTGTCATCACATGTGAACAGTGCTGAGGGATGAACTGCAGGCGCACTTGCGTCTGAACTCAGTTATGCCGGGTGGGTGGCAGATATGATGGTGGTACCTAGGCTCCTTAGAGCCTGCTGCCTCCTCCTCTCTTGGCCAGTGACTCAGTAGACCACATTAGACACCCGGATATGACCCACCATATCCTATCCCCAGCATCGAGGAGCCCTGACACCCTCACTCCAGCTATAGGTAAGGCTCACACCACAGGCAAAAACACTTATCTTAGGAATGCAAATTACAGGGATGGGGGATGAAATGGTTCAGCTTGCCACATAAGCACAAAGACCTGAGTTTGATCCTCAGGAACCACATAAAAAAATAATCTAGGTATGAGGGCACATACTTTTCACCTCAGCACTGGGAAAGTGGAGACAGGAGGATTCTGAGGTTTCTCTGGCTGGCCAGCCTAGCCTAATCAGACAGTGCCAGGTCCCAGTGATAGATCCTTTCTCAAAAAGCAAGTTGGATGGCTCCTGACGAATGACACCCATGGCTCATCTGTGCACCATGCACACACGTACCCCTCAACATACACAAAAGTAAACTGTAGTGGTATCTTTGCTAAAACCCCCTAAGGACTACTAAATCATGAAAGAGTCCAGCTCTTGATTTTTGACTCTTAGGCTCAAAGAACTTGGCTTCCTGCTGCAGCCTGACACTCCTGCCTCTTCTCATGGACCATGCACCCGTCTTGTTATCCCTGGGCCCAGGAGATCTCTAGAAAGTTCTCCCCGCTATAGTGGCTTGACAGTCTGCATCCAGGAATGGGCCGTCTAAATGTCTTCAGGTGGCTTGTTCTTCCCAATGCACAGCTCACAGCCTAGACTTAGCCCTCAGTAAGGCCTTCCTTCTCTGAACTCTCTGTTGGTGGAGATTTCGTCTCCTATGACCCTTGCTGTCCCTTCTCACCACTGTACTAGTTTCCTGTCTGGGTGGTTAGATGAGGTGATGAGGCACTGGGTAAGTAGGTATAGTGGTAGATAAATGGACAGGAGTGGGGAGTGAGCTAGGAGTGAGTATGTGATGGGTGACTGAGAGGATAAGATGGTAGATGTGTCTGTGTGTGGATGGATGAATGAATTAAGGGATGGCATGGTGAATAAATGGATGTGGAGATGGGTGGATGGGCAGGTACAAAGGTAGACAGACAGATGTGTGAGTAGGTAGAATCAGTGGGTTGGTTAATGGGTAAATGGATAAGTAGGAAG
>JADRCD010198208.1:0-15877 GCA_019843815.1 Montemys delectorum
GTGTCTGGTAGTATAACTGTCCACATTATTTTAACCTGACTTCAGGAGCGAAAGCCTTTGAACTAGAAATGCAGACAAATACTGTGATGTCTACAATACTGAGAATGTGGCAAAAGACAAACAAACAGATCCAAGAGGGAGATCTAATGGTGAAGTAAATTGTAGGAGACTAGCTTGAGGTTATGAAGGCAGATAAGCTTCCGGACAGGCAGACAGACAGGAAAAGAAGCCATAGATAAATGTCCAGATGGCAACCCTGCATTCTTCATCCAGAACAAAGGCTCTGAGGAGGAGTTACCATAGCTCTGTAGGTCTGAGGCTTTGGAGACCTGCTCTGGCTGTGAACACATCAACATGTTCATATCCGTACATACTCACTCACCTACGCATAGAACATCTTTACATTAAAAAAAAAATTAGACACAAAGCCGGGCAGCAGTAGTATACACCTTTAATCCCAGCACTCAGAAGGCAGAGGCAGGCAAATCACTGAGTTTGAGGCCAGCCTCTTATACAGAGCAAGTTCCAGGGCAGTCAAGACTACACAGAGAAACACTGTCTTAAAGAAACAAAATAAAAACAATAAAATTTATATATATAAATATATTAATATTTGAAGAGACTTTCTAAGGCTTTTAATAGTCTGTAGGTTTACATGGCCTTATTCTTAGGATACACTTGATACACAGGATACAGAAGGGAGAAGTTTTATTCAAGAGAAATTCTTGTTCTCTTTCAATAAGGCTGGAGTAGGCCTCTATCCAACCTGAGAGACAGGTTTCTTTCCATTCTGAGAAGATTATCAGCATACATCAGAAGATATTTATACCCTGGACAGAGATAGCATTTAAGTAATATTTAATTGCCATTTATTTCCTCAGAATGTGTCCACCCTCTGTACTGGGTAAAGGAGAAGAGGTGGCTTGACTTCGCATCTCAGGCTATCACAAAGACAGGGCAGACAGGACTGACTTCAGGATCATGATCTTTTTTTCCCAAAGACGTAATTAACTAGAACATTTAACACCTGCCTTTTGAGGTACCATGAATCATAAATTCAATAATTTTCCATCATTGCTTAGAACAGCAGAATATTGCATTCCCCTGGAACCCACCGGGCAGTTCGGTCACTCTAACTTTATGGAGTGCTCGTTCTTTCTCTGCGTGTGTGTACGTAGGTTTGTCTTTAGTTATAGAAAAGAAAGGAGGTATACAAGCACTTTTGTAGTTTCATATCACTGTAGCTGCCATAGCTACTATAGCCTATAAGTGTCCTAGCTATTCTATCCATGTGTTACAGAAAGATAGGCAAGTGAATTGTGAATCCAAGAATGTAACCTAGTGTTTAGGTGAGGGCACCAATTTTAGGCCATGTCACCAGGCTGTGTATATGGCAGTTACAAAGCAGGGATTGGCAACTCCTTTGACTTTTGGGAAAGTCTACCGTGCTTGTTACTCTACAAGTTCACTCAGTGAGGCAAGCTGACACATCAGTAAGGCAGAGAACAAAGTCCCAGTATTGGAAACAATATTTTCACATGCTATATCAAGAGTTCTTCAAGAAACCTCCATGGTTAGCTGCATGTTAGTCCATATCACCAAGGGAGCTCATGGCAGCTTCAGTCTTTAAGGGTGAGCACTGTTGGAGCTGATGGTCCAACCTCCCTTAGTGGGTAGATTATCATTTCTTACATGTTGTAACTCCTCTGAGTTCCCACAACTATGGAACTATGTCACTCCTTGGATCCTGTTCTATGTGGAATTTCTCTGAGATAGCAGGTATGTATGTGCCAGGAGACTATTCCCCAGGAGTAAGGTTGTCACCTGGCCTTGTCCTTTAGTCTGTGATAATTTCTCGTAGTTTTTTGGACTCTATTTTATTTCTGTTCTTGAAAACCTCAAAACTTCAAAATTTGAAAGTGAAACTAGAGGGTCTGGGGTCTCACAGTCTCCTTTTACAGCTTCTTCCAAATGTCTGGAGTAGATGGATGGATGAGATAAGGACCCAGCCAAAACTGACCAGAGAAAAGATAAACCCGAGTACAGGAAGTCTTCGTTTGATTGTCTACCCAATATGGCTGCACTAAATAAATCTTCTCTGAAAAACTAAATAAATAAACAAACAAACAAAGTAAATACATAAATAAGTAAATCTCCTCTGCTTTTTTTATTTTTATGTGACCTTTATAAAAATTTACTAATCTTCCCTCACCAGAAACTTAACCAACTATGTGCTATCTTGTAACATTTTGTCTTGTATGAACTTGTTGATGACCCAGACCTTCTGGTATAGTCTTAGGTGTTTCTGTTTTGGAACAATCCTCTCATAGAGGAGTAATCTGCCATCCTAAATCCCTTTACAACTAACAGTGTCTCTCTTTTACTTTTTAACCATCTTTACCAAGAATATACTGAATATCTATAACTTTTAACGTTTTTTCTTTAACTTGATGGTCCCATTCTTATTTTTTTGTTGTTTCTTAATAAAATAACTATGTTCCAATAACTACACAGAAAGCTGTATCTGAGGTGCAAGCAAAGACTGTTAACAGCGCTTGAGATGTTTCTGTTCACCCTCTCTCATTGTGGAGGCAGACTAACTTAGAGAGTGTGATCTGGGAGGTCTGGCCCAAAGGCTTACAAAATCAGCATATGAAAAAATAAAATACACCGGCAAAGAGGAAGGTTGGAAATTCCTACCCAGTTAAAACCAATCATAGGCTCTGGCATAGAGGTACCCCAGAGTCTGACCTATAGCTCATTATACCATTAAAATACACATCTCTAGATAGAGATTCAAGATGCTAATGAGACATGCAAGGCACAGTTGTGTATGGAACTACATGAAACAGAGAGAGCACGCCCTAAAAATCAGGTGCCATGCAAATGAGTCCCAAAGCCATCACTATCTAAACAAGCCCACATGTCTACATTAAAACAACACAAAACTGAATGGACCTCACTCCATTCTGTGTGCAGTGAGGTCTTTGGGCTACTGTTTCCTGAATATTTCTTCCCTTTTCCTAAATAAACTGTCCACGCTCTTGTTAGCAGTAGGTATCTGCTCTATTCCACACATGGAGACACGAGAACATTAAGCCTCTTGCTCTAGTTTGCTTTTTCCTTGTGAAAAAAGAAAAAAAAAAACACTGATCAAAAGCAACTTGGGAAGGGAAGAGCTTACCTCGTTTTATACTTTATATCACCAAGAGAAGCAAAGACAGAAATGAAGGCAGGAGTTTGAAGCAGAAACCAAGGACAGATGCTGCTTACTGGTTTGTTCTGCTATCTTCTCTCTATAGCCCAGGATGGAAACACTATCAATAGCAACCAAGAAAATGCCCCAATTACAGGCCCGAGGGTTAGTCTAATGGATCCAATTCCACAAGAGAGACTAGCTCTTTCAGGATATGTCTAGGTTTGCATCAAGTTAAAAGAATACATGCAATCCCTCTAGTGCCTCCCATCAATCCCTAATACCAGCTGATATCAATTCCAAGTGCCTGTAGAGTGTAAGGAAGTAAATAAAATTAAATGGTCCAACAAAGATAAGAAATTTAGGATGCACACAAAAAGCCCGAAACACTACATAGTAAGGAATAGAATTGCCAGCAAAGTCGGGAATTGTGTAAGATATGAAGAGTCTTATATCCGGGATGTCCCACTCACAGAAACACAGAGATGGAGATCAATGTAACAAGCATGAGGTTTATTGATCCAGCACACTGGGGCCATCTTGCAATTGGGGCAGAGGTGACCCCCCCAATATTCCAAGCATACAGTTTTTATAGTTATTGAGGGTAGACTTGGTAACAACATGGACTGGTTTACATCCATTTGAGGCCCACACTGCCCTTTCTTGGCATTGGCGGCCCCAAGCAAGGTGTGGTCTTAATCACCAGAAGGGAGAACTGAAACATTTTTGGTCATTATCTACACCTGCCCTGCCCTGTAGTCAGGGTGTAAAGTTTGTATTCCTAGGAGATTCTAGGAAGGGAGTGTATATTCCTGATAAGATCTTTCTGCAACCATCTTATGTTCTTCTCTAAGGTCACACATTCCCCCCTCTTTCTCATAAATATTTCAATCATGAAATTATAACTCACTCTGACCCAATTCTTGATACTGTTGTCTTAACATCATAATCTAAACTGTACTTATACATTCTCTAATAAAGGCCAGCAAGTGGTTCAAAATGCAGGGGCCAAAAGTTAAAAGCAATATCAGGATTATAATGGTTCCAAGAGTGTAGAAATCAAAGTAGTGAGCCAAGGAGAAGAGTTAAACCAAGATTCAAACCACCCCTGGCTCTGCTCTCCTTCTCTCTTCCTTTGGGCAGTCCCTCTCTAACCTTGGCCATTGAGTCCTTTACAATTCCAGAATGGTCTATGTAAAAACAGCATTCTTCTTTCAGGGCCGCACACAGACCTCCTTGCTGGAGAAAGAGAAGGTCTAGGCCTCTCCTGTTTTGGAGGACTACCTCAGATAATGAAGTCAAGGATTCCTGGATCTTGGAAATGGAATTTTCCATCTCCACTATATCAGCATTTATAGCAGACCTAAGACTCTGATATTTCTGGCATTGGAGTGCCAGTGATGATGTTCCTGTGGCCGTTCCAACTGCCCCCAGTCCCAGTCCCAGCAAGACAGAAACAGTTGTCCCTATAGGTTCTCTCTTAACCCTAAGCTGGCTCTTATCCAAGTGGGACAATAATTGTTCATAGGGATGGTACATGAGTCTGGGAACTAGTTGTACCAGAACATAAAAACCCTGAGTGTTTTTGAGTACCTGAGAGTTGACACACGGAGTAACTCCTGAGGCACATGCCCACCATCCCTCAAGGGGCAGGGCAAGAGGTAAACAGGTACATTGGGCTGAGGTAAAGTCTGATTACAAAGATGGGCATGTGAGGAGGGGATCTTGCCCATACATACTCCCTGCCCAGTAATGGCAGACAACGTGAGTCTGGCATTATGTTGTTGCCAGCGGCACTGTGTGGCATCATCATACAGGTTAACTGTCCCAACAAAGGCAGTCCCCTCATAATAAGGGGGAGCTACTTTGTAACAAATCCAGCAAGCATTGGTAGCATTGGGGTTAGTGCTAATGATGACCTGAAAAGCTTCCTGAACTAAATGAACTAAGCGTGGTAACTCTGGATCATCTTTGGGAGCAGGAACTACGCCTTGGTTAGCAAGGCTGGTCAGCCTGACAGAGGGAACCCTTGTGGGGAGCAAAGGCTGAGGAGCTTTACTAGAGGGCTTGGTGGGAGCCAGGATTTTATTGGGGCCTAAAGGGGTAGGGACATTCAGGAATAACAATGAATGAATGAGATACCCAGCCCACATAACATCCACTGTTCTTCGGGTAGTCCATGAGTATTGTTTGTTTCCTGTGGCCCCCTGGACCCAAGACTTCTTATTGGAAATTGAGGTCTGTTTGTAGTAGGAGTACTCAGTCCTACTTGGGCCCCTGTATCCACAAGAAACTGGGTGGGTTTCCCCTCCACTTTAAGGGTTACCCTGGGTTCAGAGAGCGGGTCTGAACCCCATCCACCCAAGTCACTGTCCTCTTGCACAGGTAGCACCTTGGGGACTAACGGTCTCTTCTCGGAGGCATAGGATCCCTTCTTTTTCTTGGGACAGTCTTTCACCCTATGACCTTTTTCTTTACAGTAAGCACATTGGTCCCTAGCCAGTGGCACTCTTCTGTTGCCAGGTACTGTCTTACTAGGTTCTCTAGTTTCTCTAACTACAGTGGCCAAGATCCTACGGAGGTTCTTCTGTCTCTTCTCTCATTTGAGCTCTCAAGCCTCCTGTTCCTTCTGCTTTCTCTCCTCCCTTTCTTCTTCTGACTCTCGGTTATGATATACCTTCTTGGCTACTTGCACTAGCTCTCTCAAGGACTTGGTCCTGTAATCCTTCAAGTTTCCGCAATTTTTTTTTCTGATATCTGTGCTAGATTGGTCAATAAAGGCGACAGTAACTGTTGCCTTAAGCTCTTCACTGCTAGGATCATAGGGTGTAGGTTGGCGAAAGGCCTCCATGAGTCTCTCTAAGAAGGCCAAGGGAGACTCATTCGGCCCTTGCACCACTTCTCTTACCTTAGTCAAATTGGTGGGGCAGCATGCTACCCCTCTGAGACCTGCCATCAGAACCTGGCAGTAGACCTTCAATTGTTCCCTACCTTCTGAAGTGTTGAAATCCCAGTCTGGTCTGGTCAATGGGAAGCCTGAGTCTATATTCGCAAGTAGTGCCTATCATCCCCTGGGATATTCTTTCTGGCTTCCAAGAGGTTGTGCTGTTTTTCTTCAGTAGTAAAGAGGACCCATAGGAACTGCTGACAATCATCCCATGTAGGCTGATGGGTAAAAAGGAGAGATTCTACTAGGTTAGTCAGACCCTGGGAATTTTCAGGAATTCTGAGACTTCCAGATATAGAGGTCAGCAGAGGAGAAAGGCCAATACTGGAGCTGTTGACAACTTGATTGTCAGGAGGTCCGTAAGCATGGAGAGGCAACACAGTTGAGTTGTCTACTGACATCCCATATGGGCTCTGTGTCCCTAGGGCAGGTCCTGCAGCCTCACCTACTGGTGAGGGAGGGCAGCCAGGTAGGCCTTCCAGTGCTGGAGGAGCAGAAGGGTCCGATGACTCAGGATGGAGGGCAGGGGGATATGGAGGTGGGGGCATCTAAGAAGAGGAAATCAGTGTCTTAATTAGAGGAGATGACCTCCTTTCAAGAATTGTCTTTCAGAGCCAAAATCTTCTTGGGCCCTGGAAGTGTAACAAAAGGACAGACCCAAGATGGGGTGTTTGTGACCAGATCTTCCCATACAATGACGTTGGGAACCTGGTCAGGATGGCTTGCAGACCCAATCCCAAAGATCTTCTTCTTGACTTCTTGTATGATGTGAAGGGAGAAAGATCTTTCCTCCAGCCACCCTGCCTGAAAAGTGGGCATTCAGAAGAACAGAAAGTGGTTCATTTGTCCTTTCGAACAGCAACAGACAAGTTATGAGCCCTGGTTTTTACTTCACTCCAATATTTCAGGGTGAGGCCCAAAGGAGTTGAAGCAGTCGTTCCCATCTGTCCAAAAATATCGTCAGTCCCAGTCCACACAAAACAGAAAAACAGAAAATAAAATACCAATGCACCTCTACCACGAATGCCACAGGAGAAATGTGGGGCAATGGGGCAGTTCTGACAGCCAGAGTCCAGTAGAGCAGAGACACTTAGAACCCCGGAGACCTACTGAGCATTTGCTCAAAGGGAAGGCAGGCGTTCGGTGAATTGCTCCTGAGACCATGGCTCAGATTTCAGCCCAACCCCCTGACAACGACCCCCAGCAGGAGAGATGTATAATATTAGTCAAGCCCTCTAACATGCAAATAAAGATTCTCAGCCCAAACCAATGAGAAATAACTGCTGCCAAAATATGCATGACCCCCCAAAACTATATATATGTATGGTATCCAGGGAAGTAAAGTGTGTGAAAGATCTACTCCTTGGTCTGAGCCTTTTGTTCCAGAGCTGTAACACTTGGGAAGAGGTCTGCTCTCCCGAAACGCGGCCTGAAGCTGCGCCGCACTCACGGGCTAGTCGGCCTGCCGGCCCAGCCCAACCCAACTCAGGGCAGCGTGGAGAAACAGAGCATCTTGAAAGACAGGGTAGAGACGCCAGGTCCGTGCTTGCTCGATTCTGTGCACAAGAGCTCCTCCAATCAAGCCAGTCCAGAGACCTTCGTGGGGAGCCGCAGGCAATAAGACCCGCAGAGAAACACCAAATAACTAGGTAGAGGTCTTCTCACCAAAAACCTCTTGTGAAGTCAAACCCTTTTGATTTCCCACTGGGAGTCTGGAGCGTCCTCTAGGATTCCCGTAGCTGCAGCGTTATGGCACGTCTACCCCCTGCTTCTGGTTACCCCAGTCAAACAACTCCTTTGCAGAGCTTCAAAACCAAAACCAAGCTGATCAGCAGCTGAGTAGAGTCAGAGAAAGCAGAGAAGTACAGACAAGACAACACAGAGAACACAAAAACACAACCATGGTACCTGCTCGAGTGGTCCTCTGGTCTCTAGTCACTGGTCCCAATAGAAGGACTTTCCCTGCCAGTGCACCAAATGTAAGACCCGAAGAGCCTTATGTCCAGGATATCCTCTCACTCACAGAAACACAGAGATGGAGATCAATGCAACAAGCATGAGGTTTATTGATCCAGCGCGCAGGGGCCATCATCCTGCAATCGAGGCAGAGGTGACCACCAACATTCCAAGCATACAGTTTTTATACAGTTACTGAGGGTAGACTTGGTAACAGCATGAATTGGTTTACACCCATTTGAGGCCCACACTGCCCTTCCTTGGCATTGGTGGCCCCAAGCAAGGTGTGGTCTTAATCACCAGAAGGGAGAACTGAAACATTTTTGGTCGTTATCTGCACCTGCCCTGCCCTGTGGTCGGGGCATAAAGTTTGTATTGTTATGATATTCCAGGAAAGGAGTCTTTCAGCAACCATCTTATGTTCTCTAAGGTCACACAATTGCACTAGGATATTGGCATGTGGTAGATATTAATAACTATTGTTAAATATAAGTTTTGGTGGAACTATTCAGTGGTCCCAAAATGTCCTTTTTAACTGAGTTCTGAGTAATATTTTCTCAAATTTTTCAATGGAGTATCTCCAGCCTGGCTTAAGATTTTTGAAACTGTTATCCCTAGAAGATAAAGTTGGAATTGAGATTCTTCAGTGGAGTGTAAAAGGAAATTTAAAAAAGAGTTGAGCTTAGAAGCTTAAGAGATGGGAAGCCATCTCTGGTCTGCCTGCATGGTGTCACCCATGATCTTTGTCATCTCTCCTGGGTTTACCTTGCTGTCCTCATCTGGACCTCCAGAGCTGCCCTCTAACCCAGATGTTTCCTTTGTATATGCTCATGACCTTTGAAGGGATGCTTTAAGTGAACTTTTTAACTCTTAACCTCACTTCATTCTTAGATTATGTCTTCAATTTCCACTTTGTCTAAACAGTGGTTCTTTTGTGGACTTTCCTATTGTAATCAGACTTGGCAAGTGGTTTCACAACTCAGTCAAGGGCAAAGCCCACAGTTTCCAAACTGAGTAAAAAGAAAAGAAGTTGAGACACTGGAATATTGCAAGAAAACCAAGGAAACTGACAGGAAGTGTTAGCCCAAGTAAATTGAGAGTATCAGTATGAATATTTGAGTAGAATGAGGGCCTTTCCAATATTGGCAGTGGTAAGGGCTAGCAGGAATCTTTTGTGCAAGTGAGGCTTGGCAGCTTCACCAGGTAACACCCAGATCCCTGCAGTGACCCTGTAGATTCCCATATAGGGCTGGGGCTGGGGTACCTTATTCATTGAGTGAGCCCATGCACAAGGAAGTCTAGGGTCTCAGAGTATCTGTCACAGTCAAAACAAAGGGCTAAACTCTTGCAGAAGAGGAAGGAAGTGTGGGTGGGACCAGCCTGGAAAAAGCAAGTGTGTGGTTCTAGTTCTTTGTTGTCCTTCCTCTGGCAGTTGGATCCCCAGGAAGAAAGGGCCCAGATGTTTCCTTTGCATATACTGAATGCAGTAGAGTGCTGGGGGGCTTTTCTGGGCTTGGAGCAATTTGCACCTGAATGCAGCCATCCTCAGGATGTGTCCACCCCCCACCCCCCACCACCCCCCAGTTAGGTTGGTCTACCTGGAATCTTGGCTCCCAATTTTTAAGAAATGAGATGATATAAAAAAAATATTCATCTTCTGCTGCTCTTGAGCAAAAATACATGGTGAAAAGTTATGAAGAAGAAAACACTAAAATATCAATGTGGAATTGTGTTTCTAGTTAAACAAACAAACAAACAAACAAAAATCTTGTTCTCAAATGCATTATTTGTTAACAGAGCCAAATTCTGCAAAACAAATATAGCACTTACTGCATGATGTGAAGCACTAAGATAAACCAACACAAGCAAACAATTCCAACACAGCAACCAAAAACTGAATAAGATGTGTGTTCAAAGAAAGCAGGTGCCACGTGGGAGAGAGGGATGCTTTGCAGAAATAACAGGCTGCTGAAGGAAGGAGGTGGTAATCCCAAGGTTAAGTACTTTTAAACTAAGTTTACACAAGTTTCCAGAATGAGTATTTTTCACTTACGAACAAGAGAGCTTTTATGTTAAGGTCCTTATGCATTATATATACTCAGAACCATACTCACCCATGGCAGAATTAGCTCATTTTGAGAACAAGATTCACTATCATTAGCACTCACATGATATAAACCTTTTCCGAAATAGATGTTGCATCTGGTAAAACATAGTTGCCATTGTTAATAAGTAGGATCAGGCACCTCTACTGCTATATAGACAACACAGAATGATATGTACACCACTCTGTGAATTTGTTAAAAATTACCACTATTAGATTTTAATCTTCAGACCTTTAAAAACTATTTAAAATTTCTAGTGAAAGGGAATAAAGGGAAATATAGTAAAAACTACGGAAAACTTTCAAATTACAAGTTTTAATCCAAACTTTTTTCTCATTTACTAAGCCCAACAAACTTGGCTTTGTAAAGTAAATAAAAACCTTGCTCATGGAAATCTATCATTCAGTCATATCGCAGACTTCAAGGCTACCTCCCTGTCGATTTGCCATCTGCTACAAAGGGGAATAGAAGGAAATAGTTTCTAAGTTTCCTAGCCTGAGCATTACTTTAAAGGATTTTCTACACTATTTTGAAGTATCCTTATTTTATCACTCTAAATTATATAGCTTCTTTATTTTTCTGCTGCTATGATAAACTATCATGACCAGAAGCAACCTATGGAAGAAACAGTTATTTTGGGCTTAGGGTCCCAGACAGATAAGAAGAGTATATTGTGGTAGGAAACATGGTGGCCAGTGGAGCAGGAACCTGAGAGATGGATGACATCTTCAACATGAAGCAGAGAAAATGAACCAGAAGTAGGGTGAGGCTATGTTATCTCAAAGCCCACTACAGTATTATGCCTCCTCCAGTAAACCTGTACCACCTTCCCAAACAGTGCTACCAGTGGGAACTAGGTGGTCAAATGCTTAAGCTTATGGGGAAGCTCAAACCTGCCAAACACAGCTGGCCAGTCCAGCTGGCCCATCCACAAGGTATGTGTCTTGTCACTGGTAGCTGAATTGAGATTTCTGGCCAGAACATTTCTAATGTATCTTGCTTCTGGCTGGAAGAGCACACAAACTAGGACACGAATCAGTCACTGGTGGAAACAACTGTACATCTTGGCCAAGAACCAGATAAGAACCAGAACTGGTTGGTCTCAAAGTCTCTGCTTGCCTGGTTTGCTTCCATCTCTGTCTGCACTCACTGTTATTATCTTCTCTTCTCTGGCAGAAAAGGAAGTGTTCTTCTAAATAAAAAAGACCCATGCAAGACTGGGATTTCCCCACCCACATGTTCACTTCTTTGTTCTATAAAACCTCTTCACATCTCTGAGGCCCGCTCCTCAAGGTGTACCCAGGGCACACTTCACAAAATATTTGTCTCCCAGTTTTCTCTGCTGCTTGAGCATGGTAACCTCAGACTGTGCTTAAAACTACAACCCATGATGTAGATATTGATCAATATTGGGGGACAGAAGCACTTCCAAAAAGGTTCCAGGTAACTGTGTCCCCAAACAAGGAACTAAGCAGATGCATTAGTAGAAGAAACAGAGTTTATAAGAAAAGATACACTTCCAGAGGACAGAGCAGAGTTGAGTACCTCAAATGGCCCCACCTTGCAGTGTTCAGATTTTTAAGTTACATCAGATGAGCAATTGCCATGGGCCAGGCTGTCTGGGCCTCCTTCAACCCGTGGGGGAACAGGGTCCTAGTCAGGTAGACAAGGCGTTGGCGAAGAAATGACAAGCAGAAACAGACACAAGGGAGTGCTGTAACTGAATGCAATTTGTACAAAGTAGAAATCAGGCTTATATGGTCTACAGAGAACAGGGCAAGCTACAGAAGTCACGTAGGCAGGAGACGGCTACATCAAGGTCAGTGAGAACAAGCTGCCAAGTGCAAGGCGGAGGAGCAGTGGTGTCCTTCTTCTTGGGCTGGGTTGTCCTGGCAGCCCCAAGGTAAACTCTCAGGGTCTGTCTGAGGCAAGTAGCTGAAGGTCGCATCCTAGCACTCCTTGGCTGTAACATAAATAATTAGTGGGGGAAGCCCTACAACTTCTAACTTCTCACTGGCAGTCAAACAGTTTTTCTTTGTGTGAGACTTCTCTGATAACAAGTGCCTAACTGCTATCTCTAACTCTTGAGACACCCTGTCTGGTAAGACAGCTTCTTTTTTTTTTTTTTTTCAGAGTTAAGAAATCAAAATCTATGATAAATTTTATTTTCTTTTTTTTTCTTTCTGAAAAAAGAATTTATTTTCTCATATATTTCTTCTTTTTTTTTTTTTAGATATTTTCTTTATTTACATGTAAATTTTCCCTTTCCCAAGTTCCCCTCCAAAAAACAAACAAACAAACAAACAAAAACAACAAGAACAAACTTCTTTTGCCTCCCCCCTCCCCATGCCTGCCACCCCACCCTCTCCCACTTATTGTCCCTGGCATTCCCCTACACTGGGGCACAGAACCTTCACAAGGCTGAGGTCCTTTCCTCCTATTGATGATCAAATTTGCAATCCTCTACTATACACATGTTGCCAGAACATTCAGTCCCACCCTGTATAGTCCTTGATTGGTGGTTGGGTCCCTGGGAGCTCTGAGGGTACTAGTTAGTAATTGTTGTTCGTAAGACAGCTTCTTAGTAAAAATTCCAAGCTAATTAAAGCTAGGAAATCTATTAGGGTTATTGAAACACTGTGGAGGCCAGGAAATAATGTTCAATCTTAGTTTTAGCTATAACAAAATATTTCTTAGGGCACCTTTATGCCTTAAATTCCTTATCTCTCCAATACTTTTAACATGTGAAGGGGTGTTATATTTTGCCAAATGCTTTTTCAGCATGGGATAAGGAGTTGTCAGAGGGCAGAATGGGAGGGGGATAATGACTGGACTGTAAAAAAAGATTAAGATTAAAGATTAAAAATATAGGCCTGGATTTAGTTCAGTGATAGAGCGCTCGCCTAGCAAGTGCAAGGCTCTGGGTTCAGTCCTCAGCTCTGAAAAACAAAAAACAAAAAACATGAAAGTACTTTGTTTTCATTCAGTATATTCTGATCACAGTTTCCCTCTTTCTTCACATCCAAGATTCTCATTACCTCTCCATGTCTCCTTTCTCTAGAAGACAGCAAGGTCAATTTTGAAAAAAAAAGACAAACAAACTAGAACAAAACTAGGCAAACTGACAAACAGGGAAGGGGAAAAGGGAGGAGGTACAAGAAACACATACACAAGGACAGACACAGGCAAAACACAAAATGGAAAACCATGATAGACAGCCAAAAGACAATTAAGGTGAAAATGCCCAAAGCATTATGGAACAAAACATTTTTTAACAATACCCCTGAGTTCTTCTTGTATTAGCCATCTGCTGCTGGGTGTGGGGCCTCCCTTGAGTGTTATTTGTATGCCCAGAGAGACTCCATTGGAAAACACTTGTGTGTTCCTTTGTGAGCTGTTGTGAGTTGGAAGCTTTTGAACTAGGGATGCAGACTCATGACTTAGCCCTGCAACACCAGTAATGGGCTTTAAATAAAGTGTGACATGTACTGCTTCAACATTAGACGTAGGGGCTGTATTGCTCTTTTAATTATCCTTTTTAATTAATATTTAATTTATATTCTTTGTCAGTTTCATAATCCAACAATACATTTTAATAATATCTAACCCCTATTCCTTTCTATTCTCCCCAAGACTACCCCCAACATGTTTCCTAATACCTTAAGCCCACTCTCTTTCTTCTCACTTGAGTCCAGTTGATGTATTTCCTATATGCAGGAGTGTAAAGACACCTAGTAGAGAGTGGACAATCTACCAGTGGCTACATTCCCAGTAAGAAATAATTCTACTTACCCTAGCCGTCATCAGCAACCAATACTTCCTCAACAGTAGAGCTTTGTAAACTTCTGTCCTGTCCATGTTTGAATACTAGTTGGCTTGGTCTTATGTTGGTCTTGTATAGGAAACGACAGTTGCTATGAATTCGTGACTGTAATGGTCATGTCCTATCCAAAAGACAGCATTTCACGGTTCTCCTCATCATTCAGCAGCTCCTGGATTCTTCCATCCCATCGTTCACCATGTGCACTGAGCCTTGGGTTGGGTGGAGAGCAGATGTACAATTTCCAGTTATGGCTAAACATCCAAAAGTCATTTATCCTCAGCATTTTTATCAGTTGGTATATCTGCATTAACTGCTTCCCACTGCAAAACGAAACTTCTCTGGCCAACATTAAGAACAACACTACTCTATAGAAATAAACATACATATTTAGAAGGCAATTTTCACAACATGAACATTTAGCAAAACCACAGTAACAGGTTCTTCCACTAGAGCCTGTGACCTGAGCTGTGGTCTTTTGCCCAGGTTTACAGTTAAGAACTTCTTTCTATGAAGTAAGTCTAAAATTCAATTAAAAAGCAGTTGGTTAACCTTGTAACAGTCATGCCACAATTACATTATTACACTTCACTGCCTGGTAGGTTAGAATTATTAGGAGTAGGTACACTTCTTACTGTACACAGCTTCCTGATAGCCTTCTCAGAGCTAGCAGCTGTCTCAAAAATATGTCCACGAAAAACTTTTATGGAGTAAAATCCTCTGGATGAATGAAACAGCAGAAGGCCACAGGAATCAACAAAAATCTTTAACTAGTTTAATAACTGTGGAGGCAGATTTCTGCAGACCTGTTGTGACTTTTGCTAGGCTCGGGGTTCTTCCCTTTTCCCACCAGGTTTGATTCACTCATGTCCAGTTTTGCTATTTTTCATTTATTTTCATGTCTACTCTCAGCCAATTAATTCCCAGCATGGCCCAGTTGAACTCTGATAACACCTTTACAAAATTCAAGTTTCAGATGTAGGATCCCATAAATCTCAAGGGAAGAGGAAAAGAAAACTGTCCTCAAGACCCACTAGAGTCAGACTGATCAGAGAAGGATAACACTCACACTTGAGGCTTTTTGTCTTATAGATAGCCTCAAGACAACCTATAACTTCAGCAGAGGGTATCCATTCCTATCTCAGCCCTCAAGGCTCCACACTTCAGCTACAGAAGAGTGGTGTGAAAAAAGCTAACCATGGAGCCACCTCCCTAGTCACTTTTATTAAAATGTTGAGCATCTCACACAAGTTAGGTGACTAAATATTTTTGTACAAATTTTTTTATTAATGTTATTACTTTAGAAATGAAAATTTGAGTTAATTTTTATTAAATATGCACCAAAAGTGTACACTGGAGAAAGGTTAGCCTTCTTAAAAAATGTTACAGGGAAAACTAGATATCCAGTTTTAGCAGCATTGAATATACTCTAAAGAGAGACTTGTATTCCTCCCTTTGGCTCTCAGAATAATTAAGTAGCAGTCCTGTTGTTTTGCAACTTATCCTGAGGATAGGTAAAGAAATATTCAGTGATCCTAGAAAGGGCATCCACTAATTACAGACCAATGAAATGGTTTCACTTCAATCCACCACTGTGAGTCAAGAAGTTTACTGGAGTTACTTACAGGAACATGACTTACCAAAAGTCCAGCATGGATGTTGACACGTGAAAGCTGTATCCTCGGGGCTCTCTGTAAGATATACAGGCATCTGGGCGGACAGGAGATCTCCTTCCCAGCAATTGTTACTCCTCTTATAACCTGAGGGTGGGGCCTTAAGAATCTTCAAAGTTTCAGCTTTCTGAATATAATAATCCACTTCTTGAGTTTTGTGAGTGCCCCAGCCTGCGGGGC
>JADRCD010198209.1:3323-13894 GCA_019843815.1 Montemys delectorum
TGGTGGTGGTGGTGGTATATGTATGTGTGTTGGTTGGGGCTTTCATTATGTTTTGTTATGTTTGTCTTACAGATTTTGGGGCCTTTTGTTTGTTTTTATTGAGAGAGAGTAAAAAAATAGGGATTTAGGGAGGTGGGAAGGACCTAGGAGGAATTGGGAGAAGAAAAGAATATAATCTAAATGTATAAGCACATTTAAATAAAATTTTAAAAAAGCCAATTCATTTGTGTTGTGTAAAGGGGCCCACCACACTACAATGTGCACATCAAGGATCCACTCACAGAGTTAGAGTTTAGTGAGCTATGACAATGATAAATCAGGACCAATAATGTCTCCATAAGTTATATCCATGACAAGACAGTAAATTGTTTTCACTTTCTCTGTACTTTCCCATTTCAAATAGGAGTATCTTAGATAATCTCACAGTTTATAAAAACGTCCATGCAAATGTGCTAATGTGCTGGTTAGCATGACTAGTCCACACAGATCCAAGCTAGAATTATAGAGAATTACAGTCTAAATGAGGGATTGCCTAGGGCAGGTTGGCCTGAGAGAGTCTGTGGGTGATTTTCTTCATTGTTGATATATGAAGCCCCAACCTATTGTGGGCAGCGTTATTCTCTAGACAAAGGCTCTAGAACCATGAAAGAGGGACTATGCCTAGCTGAGGTCAAGTAAGCAGCAAGGGTACAGATGCTTCATGACTAGCTACTTGAATCCTGCCTCAATTTCCCCTCAGTGATGGACCCAACCTGAAATTATAAGTCAAATAAGCCCTTTATCCCCTAAAGTTGCTTTTGGTCTGGGTATTTTTCTCACAGCAACAAAAGTGAAGCTAGAATAGGAGGAAAACAGTCATCTATAACACATTTTTAAACAGCCTCAAGTGCTTAAGTCCACAGGGTATGTAAGGTGTGCCTTCTGCTCATCTCCCGACTCAGCTTTGTGCACCCTGCTCTTTACTGTGGCACGTGCAACAGCCAAACCCTCCTTCCATCCCTACCTTTGAATGGGGCATGTCTCTTAGGCCCTATTGTCACAGCTGAGTTACAAATTCCTATGCGAAATGAGATCACATACTATAGAGATGATATAGAGATGAGATCATTCAATGCTATAAACAAAATCACTGTTTCCCTGTTCACACATGAGAAACAAACAGAAGCAAGAAAAATGGGTGGGAATGCTCCCCTGTGTCTTCTTGAGCTCCCATGGTACCAAGGAGGTCTGGGGCCCCAAAGTATTTGGCCTTCCTCGTTTATGAAGAACAAAACACAGAGACCTAGACTTGTGAACAACTAAGTACTTTTCTACAACATTACAAAATCAAGCAACAATGCCTGGGGTGAATGATTTTTCTTTAAATGTACACTATCAGAAGCCACCTAGTTACTCTTCTCAGAACAAGCCTATTCCAGCAACTAAAAAACAAACAACATCGCTACTCTCCTCACAAGCTCTACTTGGCAACAGTATTTAGCAGCCTTAGCTTGTGCACCGTTCAAAACACCCTGGGCCAGTAGAACCCTTTCTTCATTCCTATCATTTCCACAGGCTTTTCCTATCCAGGTGCCCCTCTTCTCCCAGACACTAGCAATGGAAAGACAAGTGGGTCTCAGGACGATGACTCTTAAGCAAGGCAGCAAGTTCATCTTCAAGGTCTGAGAAGATTCCAAGGAATGGGGAGATTGTGGGTTCCCTCTTAAAGAAGCAAGCAAGCAAGCAAGGCCTGCAAGCTAGTTTGTTGCCAAGGAAGGGTTAACATCTTCCCGCATAGCCAGCCATGAACTACACCAAAGAGCTCCTCACGGCATGAGATGGGAAGACATTTCACTTGATGTTGCTCAAATCCAACTTTTAAATTGCCCTTCAGAGGAATCTCCAGGCAGACAAGCCGACCTTCTGCAGAGAGATCAAAGAGAGGTGGAATCAGAGTGGCCAGGCCCTTTCATCTGGACGGACAACACCAGCGCCAGGTACCTGTTGCTCCTGAGGGGGTTAGATGTTGAGAGAATCTCAGATTAACTAAGCATGTTGAGTACCTGGTGCACACAGAAGGTGGATGCAGCCAGCAGACAGGACACATGCTGAGACTAAGAGACAAAGAGCACACTCGCCAAACCTTGTCACCTCTCTCACCAACCTTACAAGGTATCTTCTTCCAGTGTGTGCATGGGGGCGGCATAGGGGATGAGACAGGGTCTCACTCTGTAGTCCCCAAACTACACCCAAACTTGCACTTCTTTTCCTGATGACAGGCATGTGCCACCATGTCTGGTTGTGATGGCTATTTAAAGGTCACTACTCTGTTTAGGTGCAGGCATCCATATGACAGTTTTGTGAGATGCTACTTAGCATCTCTATGGAAAGAGCCAATCACCAGCCACACTTGCCCCTCTTTAAGCCTTCTGGATCCCAAACAGGGTCAGGTGGAATCACCCAAGTCAAACCTAAGAAAGCCACTTCTATATGGCTCACCATACCTTCCTTTTCAAGCCTCAAAGCCAGGCAGAGCCTACCTGTGAGTCATGGAACTGTGCTTTTGAGTCATGGAACTGAGGCCCTTGGGTTGAGCGGAGATCAGGTGTGAGCTATGGCAGAAATGTCAGCTGGTTTAACTTCCCCTACAGATGGAGAAGGGGGTGACATCGTCCACAGAAAGTGTCAGTCACTAAGTGCCTGTATCCATCCTTCCCCAGAGACGGACTTGAAGGAAAGCCTCCTGTGTAAGACTTCACCCTCCATATAGGCAGCCAACAATGTACTGTCACAGAACGACATTCACAATGCTTCTATGGTCTACACAGCTCATCCTCAGTGTATGTACATTTTAGCAGACCATGGCACTAAGATTTCTAACCCAGATCAATACTTAGAATGCTTTCCATGGTCTGAAAACATGAAGCACTGGAAGTTTACAGGGCAAGTTCGTAGATAGGGAACTAGTAGTCCAGGTAACCCTGACATATGTATAGGATCGTCAGAACAGGACCTCATCAATAGGGAAACGTAATGCTTGAAGGCCAGGAGGGTGGTGTGCAGTGTGGACCAGTAGCTTCAGAGCAGCCTCAAATCCAGGACATATGCTCAGAGAGCAAGTGACACATGGGGAGAGGCAGGCCCACAGAGGTTTGCAGGAGAGCAGCTTGCAAAGATGTGTGTTTTGGGGTACCCTGGAAGGGTGTGTGTGTGTGTGTGTGTGTGTGTGTGTGTGTGTGTGTGTGTGTCTGTGTGTATCTTTAGATTCTGGTGATTTCCATGATTGCTTCTTGTCCTTTCTGAGAGCTGAGTCCAACTCCTGAAGATGATGAACTCTTGGTTCCATCATGATTTGTATCTTCTGAAACACTAGAAAATCAGAAGAGAGGCTGGGCATCACCTTAAATCAGCAAGTGAAGGTGCTCATGGCTAAGCCTGATGACTGGAGTTTGATCCTTGGGACCCACATGGGTTATGGTCTTCTAACTACCACACACATGTACACACACACACACACACACACACACACACACACACACACACACCAATTAATTAATTGAATTTTTTAAAGGCACCTTACATAGAAAATACCCCAAAGCATCTCAAACTATTTTTAAGGTGACATTTTTATCTGTACAGAGAGCAAGATTCTTCATTAATAGGATGCTGGTGATTATTAATTGCTGGATAGAACTTAAATAAAACTGAGTCTGAAGTAGACTCATTGCTGCATATCACCTGGCCCAGTAACTTCCAAGGGACACTAACTCTGAAGTGACAAGAAGTCTGCACACACAGCAGTCAGCGGCTACGTAACCACCTCCCAGCACCTGCTCCGAACAGAGCCCACTGTCACATTATAGAATCTCCTTGTATTTCCTCTTGGCTGTGGGAATAAAGTAAACCCTTAAATGACAGTCAAGTGTCTGTGAAATACATGCCAGCGATAACTCAGTGGAAACGTAGCAGGTGTTGGTACCACAGCAAAACATGAGGCACTGGAGAAGCACTAACAGGCTAGCAGGAAGGCAATGTTTTTACATGGCACCAAGGAAGGGAGCTTTGTAAAAATCTTGGGTGCACAGGGTTCTTCTGATATACAGTGTCAGGTGTCATGGGTCCAGAGCTGGATGAAGACTTTAAAAACAAAAAGACCCACACCAAGAGCACAAAAGGTCACTCAGAGCATACAACTGGGGGTGAGACACTGATGCTTGGCTGCAAAAGTCACCACATTTGGTGCTCTGGGGGGCAGAAAGCAAAAGTAGATTCTGCTTTATTCTGCATGTTTCTGGGTATGCTGTGAATAATTCCAGAGGTCCTGGTCTCTCTGAAGAACCTCACCTTGGTAAAATAAAACCTATCACTGTTTTCAGTGAAGGAAGTCACATGTTAGGACAGATTTACCCAACAGAAACAGTCACCAGAGTCTTTAAGCATGGCCTCACATTCAACATGGCCCAACTAGGGTATCATTGACTTCCTGCTCTCAGATGAATTCCTAACTACCCAAGGGATATGAGGGTGGACTCTGGCTCTATAACAGGCAAAGTTTGGGCAAGCTCCAGTGGGGCCCATGAAAGCTACCCTAACATCCTCCACAGCTGAGGATATGAGGAGGGGCAATCATTGCCACCACCCCTCAGAGGACAGAGTGGACAGCACTCCTGGGTCTTCTGAGAGGAGGGGCTCAGGGAGCATGACCTCATTCCTGTCACAGTACTGCCCTGCCTGACAGGAGAGAAAGCACACCCTGGGATATGATGTAGGTATAGGGGTGAGATGGTCAAGAGTTCACAGAGCAACTCCATGGACGTGGGTTTACTGGGCTAACAATTCTATTCTGAGAAGCAAGGTTTTTATGCACATTGAAAAGCACATGTACAACCTTACACAGTTCTTCACACAGAATCTGTTAAGTCCTGAACCAGAACTCTGTGAAGCACAGTCCTCAGCTCCCAGAGCCATGGGACATCCAGGTGCAAAAGTAAATTAAATCAGGTGGGACAATCACCCCGGAATACCTACTGAGACACTGCTGTGCCCTGCAACTGACCAGATCAAAAGTTTCCAAATCACAAGAATGAACATGCAAGTTAGCACTCTGCTGCAGTCTCCTATGATGCAGAGGTTGTATGGGATGCAAGTGGTGGACTAGGCAGTCGGGCTGGCGCAGACAGAATTGGGGTGTCTCCAGCTTGGCTTTTCACATGGGGCACAGGCATATGTCTGTGTTCTACCACACAGATTTTCTGAAGAACACTCCTGTGTGATTGCTTTCTACCTGTTAACTACTGGAATGGGGTGTTTTCTAAGGAGTGTCATGGTGCACATGTGTGAGATAATGACAGATTTCTCTCTTACTCTGCAAAGGTAGATAATGATACGTGTATGTGTGTGTGTATGTGTGTGTTTATGTGTGTGTGTGCGCGTGTGCGTGTGCGTGTGAGTGTGTGTGTGTTGAAGATATTTTTCTGTGAGTTACCTGTTTGGCACATGCATGCAAGTGAGTGTGTGTTTATGCCTGTATGCATACACACAGAGCCCACAGCAGGACATCTGAAATCTTCCTCTACCTCTGCCTAACTACTCTGAGACTAGTTCTCTCACTAGACTAGAAGCTCTCCATTTAAACCAGGCTGGCTTGCCAGTGAGCTCTTGGGATCTGCTTGCCTCTGTATCCTCCCACACCCAATGCTGGGGTTTCAGACACACACACACAGCCATGTTTGGCTTCTTTATGTGAGTGCTGGAGATTTGAACTAAAGTCCTTATGCTTGTGAAGCAAGTGCTGGTCCCACAGTGGCTTTTTGATATTCAAATTCAGGGGTGCATGTCTGGTATATCCACCTGAAAAGCACATGCTGTTCTTTACCATGGAACTGATAGGCCAGAGATTGCCCAGGCCATATGACTTTTATGGAAGTTTTCATTTCTTCTGTGCCTTTGCTTGATCATGGGGTAGCTGGTTTTGGAAACAAAGCTGCTAGGCAAGCCTTCCATTGCCACTCCTTGTCCTTAACCATCTGAGCCTTCCAATGGCACTCCTCACCCTTAACTGTCTGATGAAATTAAACACATTGGCCTGGATTTCTCTAAAAAAGGAAGATTTTCAGTTCTCCATGTCTTTAAAGCTGGTTGTCAGTACTCGAAAGGGAATTCCCTCTCATTTTATCTAGATTATTGAATTTTTCGGCAAGGATTTTAAATATCCTTATTATCTTTGACTGGTACAGGCACACACTGATGTCCTCTTTCTTTTCTGCTATTTACTGGTCATCCAGCCAGCAGTGCATAAGCAGGATGCATTGTGTTCTATCATTCATCATCCACAGCAGCTGACAAAAAAAAAATCAGATTCAAGAGTCAGGTTCTGGACTTCAAAACTGAAATAATCTTCCGACCAGAGAAGGGCTTCTTATGCTCCCTGAGCAACCAGTTTCTGCTTAAATACCAAAGCATGGAAAAAGTGTGTAGGTGACAGCCACCCAGACTGAATAGTCTGGACAGTAGCAGAGTTCCCTCCATTCAGAAGCCACCAATCAGCATCCTGCTCTGAAATTCTCTCTCAGGGCGAAACTGAAGACCAAGCTAGGATACTTTCATCATGCCAGAAAGGACCAAACAGGGAAATTAAACGAATCTACATGATAAACCACTGCGCCTAATCAAAGGCTGTAAACAAGCCACTCTCTTTAAGGGATAATGGATAAATACGAGAGCACATAAAAATAATCAACTTGACACTGTGGTTTGCCTTCCTGCTTAATAGATTACAAATTCCAGATAGACAGCTTTCCTCCAGTGCATGGTGGTTTGCAAGACTCACAGGAAATTGATATTTTCTAACTCAACTTAGGTATGAGGGTCTGATTTTTAGAGTCTGTCTGTAGTAGTTTTTCAAAATCAGACTGGATAAGAGGTGGTATGAAAATGTGGGTACTTTAGCCAACAGCAAGAGGGCATTTCATGGACAGTCAGGGCAACAGGAGCTAACTGTACTTCCAAAGAGACAAATCTGACCTCTAACACACTCACACTCCTCCTGGATCCCCCTACACACTAAGTACTTCAGCCACTGACTGGTCACTTCTCCCCAAGCTGCACTGTCACTCCACCTACTCATCAATGCCACAGGACATCCTACTAAGTCCACTAAAGCCTTCTGGTGGCCTTCTAATAGACCCTGAAGATGAAATGGGTAATTGAGATTTTGCTCAATTTCAATTTTATTTTAAATTATTTATAAACAACTTGAAGTAAGTAATACATCTTGGAGTCTAACACAGAGGTGAACACACAGCATTCGTGGGTGAAGGACAGGGAAGGGGACATGGAAGTACTGGAACATGGTTCTAGGAGTCTTCTCTTCATGTGTAGTCACTGACGAGTATTAGAAATGCTACAAGTCTCACTTTGCAACGTGGCAACAACCACTCCCCACTGGATATTTACTCTTGATTATCTGAATGGAGAGTAATCAAGTGCCCATTTCACTCACTTCCACCAGCCACACATTCAGTGCTTCAGAGCCACACATGGCCAGATGCTGCCATCCTGGACAGTGTAGACTTAGATCACTTACTACCACCATGCCTCGTGGGTTGTGATGGCCTCGCCCAAGGACTCATGACAAAGGTAGAACTAAAGGCACAGAGGTGCCAAAGTGGATCATCAATATGTCACTTGAACGAAAAAGGCACCAGGGAAATTGGAACAGAGGGAACAGAGAATAAAAGGCAGAAATGGAATGCAGTATACAAAATGGTGAGCTACTGTCTGCACAGGCATGGGTACATTGAGTGTGGCATCTCAAATCAAAGGCAGGCACCAGCATTCTAGGCAGTAGTTATATATCAGTACAATGCTTTAAAAAAATTAAAAAAAAAAAAAAAAGCAAAAGAATGAGACCAGCAAGATGGCTCAGCGGGTAAAGGCACCCGTGGCCAAGGCTGAGGATACTCTGAGTTCAATCCAAGAGGTGAAAGGAGAGAATTGACTCTCATCTGTCCTCTGAACACACACACACACACACACACACACACACACACACACACACAGATAATGCACTCAGACACATATAAAATAGATTCTTAAAAAAAAAAAATAGAGGAAGACAAGCCCACCCTTTCTATAAGAGACTGATAGATCAAATGTGGAAAGAGAAGGTAGGTCAGAGAAAACCAGAAATCCAGGCAAAGAATCCCAGCAACTTGATCCCAGGTAACTGTGGAAGGTGGAACTCAACAGCAGAGTGGGCACTCTACAAATGTGCACAGAGCACCTGCTGGCATGGACCACACTGACCAGTCAGATAACTCTGTAGGTGAAGCAGAAATCATGATGGAAAGCAGGAGGTATAAAATACATCAAAGTTATGAATAACCACAAGCCATACCTGTGGGATGCATCTGTGGCCATAAGTAGAGGGTTAATTTATAGGTTTCAAGATTTATATCATGAAACAAGTTCAAAACAATGACCAAAGCTTCTACAGTAGAAAGTTAGAACAGGATAAATTATAGAGAAAAGAACAGTGAGAAATGTGAATGAATAAAACTGAAAATAGCACAGGAGCCTCCACAGAAGCAAAGCCCTGTGCTGGAACTGAGAAGACAGCTAGACCTCAACAGGAATGATTTGGAAGGGCAGAGGCAGAGGAACGTTAAACCAGGAATGGAAAGACAATCACCAAAGCTCAAGTTATGAAGAAACAGACACTGTATCTATCTTTAAGTTGAGCAAGTAACAAAATTGTTACAAAGAAAACAATAGATGCCATCTCTTTAGGTTAAAAATAAAAGCAACAGTAGGCAACTGATTTAAAAACGTAGAGAGGAGGGAGGGAGGGAGGGAGGGAAGGAGGGAGGGAGGGAGGGAAGGAGGGAGGGAAGGAGGGAAGGAGGGAGGGAAGGAGGGAGGGAGGGAGGGAGGGAGGGAGAATAAGAGACAGAAGGAGGGAGGAAGAGTAAGAGAGGGAAGGTGGGATGGGGGAGGGAGAGAGTACCAGAGGGAGGGGGAGAGAGAATAAGAGAGAGATCATCTCAAGGCATTGAGGTCCACATGACCCTGAATAAAGTCCATAAAGACATCATAAGAAAACTGTACACCAATATCCCTTCTGAACAAAAGTAATTCTTAAGATATTTTCATAGGCACAGTGACATTACATATGCATCGATTACTTCTCTGCATATGGAATCATGCCTACACAAACTCATGACTTTGTTTCTACCCACTTATCACAGGCATCTAAGATTTGCTTAAACACTGGAAAATAGCTAAAGTAGTTTTCCATGACAGATTGAAAGGCGAAAACACACAAACATTTCAATAGGAGCCCGAAGGGGTGGAGATGTAGTTTACTCGATTGGCTGATCACTTAGCATACACACGGCCCTGAGTGTGATCAATCCCCAATACTGGAGAGAAAGAGAACTGTGGGTGGGCAGAGGAGGAGGGAGAAGAGAAGGAAGAACCGGAGGAGGAAGAAGGAAACAAGAAAGGGGAGAGTGCAGGCTTGTTTCATGTCAACCTGACACAAACTAGAGTCATTTTGGAAGAGGGAAGCTCAACTGAGAAAATCCTGCCACCAGAAAATCCACTGCCCTTTGGATAAATCTGTAATGCCTTTCCTTAATTAGTGATTGATAGGGGAAGGCCCTGCTCACTGCTGGTGGTCACCTGGGCTGCTGGTCCTGGGTGCTAAAGATAAGCAGGCTAACAAGTTATGTGGAGTAAGTCAGTAAGCTGTGTTCCTCCATGGACTCTGCTTCAATTCCTGCCTTGAGTTCTTGTCCTGACTTCCCTTCACAGTGTACTGTTACTTGGAATTTTAAGATTTTAAAAATAAACTCTTTTCTCTCAGTGATGCTTTTGTTCATGGTGTTCTGTCAAGGCAATTGGAAACTCTAGCTAAGACAGAGAGGAAGAGGAAGAAGAGAAAGAAAAGATGAAATATCTAAAAGATATCCAGACTTCTATAAAATCCCAGCCCACTAGAATACAAGGCAACTTCTTTAACCTGAGCAAAGGAATTTTCACAGAGCCCATATTTAAATTTAACAGTAAAATATCAGATGTTTTGTTTCTCAGACAAAGAGCAAAAGAGAATGTCAACTTCTCCACCTCTGATCATAGTGTGGAGATACTAGAAAATGCAATATGGCAAGGAAAAGAAACACAGGGAAAGGTACTGAGAGCGCAGAGATGACAGACCAGGCTCTGTCTTCTCACACAGACTCATCTCAACTGAGGAGCCCCCAAAGAGCTCCTGAGCGCTGAACTAACAATCGTGCTCAGCGAACTCGCAGGATACAAAACACATGGTCAGACAGTTCTATTTCTACTCATGGGTAAAGAAAATTTGGAAACTAACAAATGTCACTAATAAAGAATCAAAAACACATGGAAAACTCATCTATAAATCTAAGAATATAGTTAAAGGGCTTAAATAGTCAAACCTTCAAAATGTTGAGGTATATTAGACATACACACACACACACACACACACACACACATACACACACACACACACATACACATACACTCACTCACTCACAAATACTAAGAAATGGCTCACTAGAAAGAAC
>JADRCD010198210.1:7845-36668 GCA_019843815.1 Montemys delectorum
TCTCTCTCTCTCTCTCTCTCTCTCTCTCTCTCTCTCATTCTCCCTCCCTCCTTTCAAGTTTTCTCGTTTACTTAACATGTTATTCTTACAGACTTCCAACTGTTCATCTATTCCTCCTGTGAAACCCTTTTTTTTTTTCTGAACTCTGGTGTTTGTAGCTATCTCTCTTCCTCAAATGTGTAGGATCTCTTTAGAGTCTGTGGCGCTCACTTGGTGGCCATAAATTGCTTAGTTGTACCTATCTGGGGGAGGAGCTTATTTACTACCCTGTCACTTTCAATAAATAATATTGTCACAAGTAGCAATCTTGGTTGACATGAGAGACATCCAGCACTTCCTGTGTTTCATTTTATCAAGTGCATGGCTGTAAGAACATGTGTTTCTGCATTTTAGAGTTCCAGGAATAATTTTGGCGTGCTTTGCTTTGTAAGTATGTTAAACTCTTGGATTCTTGGGTTTGATCTCTTAATAGTGCCCCAGAGCTCTCGAAAGTTGCAGTAACATCCATCTGTCTTTTCTTTATTGCTTCATGGATATAATATGTCCTTGACCTTGTCTTGAGTCCCTGCTCCTCCTCTGTATGGCGTGTCCTTCCTGCTGGGTTTTTATTTAACTTAATGTGCCTTTTAAATTTCAACATTTCCATTTGGATTTGGGTTTGATTTTGAGTAGTTTAGGGTATTTTTTTTTTTAGTCTCATTTTTCTTGCTGAACTTCTCACTCTCATTTCTGACTGTTCTCACCAGGTGTTGTTGCTGTGGCTGCGGCTGCGGCTGCTGCTGCGGCTGCTGCTTTAGTTTTGTTTTGTTAAGACAGGGTCTCACCATGTAGCCATGCTGACCTAGAACTTGCTTTGTAGACCAGGCTGGACTCGAACTCACAGAGATCCACCTGCCTCTGCCTCCTGAGAGCTGAGACTAGGGGTGTGCACCTCCAAACCCAGCCTCAGCTATGCTTTCAGCTGACACCCCCTCTTCCTCAGTTTGTTCAAATGTGCCTTGAGGTTGTCCGTAGTCTTTAACATTGAGCTAATGAATTATTTATCTGGCATTTCAACCATCTTGGTTCCTGGGGACTAATCAGTCCTTTAATATATCGCAGCACCTTACTTCCCATATCCCTTGCATTTGTACCCTGAAACTTGAACTCCAGTGTTTAGGCTGTAGCCGCCCCTTATGTTTGGCTTTATTGTCTCTTTAGCAGACAGTCCTTTCTGCCCAAGCAGATCCAGGACCAAGATAATAATCAATTTCCTGGATCCACACTGCTTGTCAGACTAGATATTCACATCCAACTGAGGTGCAAGGTACATTTTGGGTGTGGCTATTTAAAAATGTTTTATGTTGTCTCCCAAGCCAAAGGGCTTAACTTTCCCACCTCTTCTAATATAATCTGCCTCCCTGGCAACAGTGAGCAAGCTAGGAAATGTTAGGGACCCCTCCCCCAGTACATACTTCTGGGATGTAGATTCATTTTCTCTCTCTCTGTCTCTCTCTGGTCCCTCTGGTGTCTCTCTCTCTCTCTCTCTCTCTCTCTCTTTCTCTCTCTCTCTCTCTCTCTCTGTCTCTCTCTCTCTCTCTCTCTCTCTGAGACAGAGTTTCTCTGTGTAACCCTAGTTGTCCTGTTACTCATGCTGCCTGGAACTCACAGAGATCCCCCTACCTCCCTTTGTTGGGATCAAAGGTGGCACCACCACCCGGGTGCAGGTAGGGTCTTAAACCTTGTGTTTGCAAAGAAACATCATATCTCTTGTCTCTTTGAGTTCAGCCCTACTCGGGTCAAGAGAATTGTGTCTCCTATGCTTTTGTTCATCACTCTATGTTAAGGTCTATTTTTTCTTCTGTAAATCTGAAGTTCAGTATTTCTGGGTTTTGCCTTGTCTTGGCCTACAGTGCGGTGCTGTTCTTCCTGCCTCTCCACACGACTCACTTCTCCTGGTAGCCTTGCAGCTGATCAGTGGAAATGCAGGAAGGTCCCAGATAACTCACTGTCTTCGCCATCTGTCCTCCTTGTGGAACACCTCTTCATTCACCACAGCATCTTCGCAGGAACTGAGAGAACTAAGCACAAGAGTAGAATACATGATTTTAGTATTTTTTTAAAGACACCTTAGAAGCAGAAAGGGAAAGTTGCCTGTATCGCCTCTCCCCACATTAGAAGAGAGAGAGCCCAGTAGATTGAGTCTAGATCTTAGATTTAAAATCTTGTATCAGGTGTTTCATCATGACACCTAGTGCCAGGCAGAATCCCACATCCCCTTCCCCTAAGCAAATGGCCCAGAACTGAGTCTCTAGAACCACACTAGCCCAGGGCTAATAATGGCTGTCTCTCTCATCTCTACCACACCTCATCATGACAGAAGACTCCACCCACTGGGAGGAGACTCCACCCACTGGGAGGAAGGCAGGAAAGTGATTATGTGACTTAGCCTTAGGGAATATCAGACCCACTACAGTGACATCCAACACCAGACAGAGCTAAAACACCTCATCCACTGGTCAGCATTTTCATATTGATTCTCTAACCCCACCCTGGCATGCCACAGAGACTGTCCCCTAAAGGGACAGGTTTGGGATTCACTTGCAGCTGCAGCAGCCTTAGTCTGGGCTTTGGTGGACCCCTGAGATGTTACAGGTTCCTTCGTCCATTAGCTCTCTGATGTAACTGACTTCAGCATATCCCACCCTCCAATTCCCAACCTCAGACGGCACATCATTGACTAACGTCCCAGCCACTGACTTAAGACAGACTTAAGTAGAATCTTCAAAGTGTTGCCTTAGAATTCAGTGTGAGGCTCTGGTGTTGGCCAGAGCCATATAGATGTCTGTTCCCAAGACAGAGACCACTGGGAAGGCTCTGGACCTATCCCCAAGCCAGATGGGAAGGAAAGTGGCCCACTGTTGGTTGGGTTCTGCCCTGGCCTGCTTCACCTGTATCTGAGCATGCTATTTTTAACATGAATTTACCTCAACAAAAGGAAGCCTGTAACAGAAATATCCTGTTCCTCCCAAGTGCTACATGGTTTCTGTGGGTTTAGGGATGTCGGCGTTTCCTACCACGGTGCCCACTATACCCCTCCCCCAAGCCCAGGCAGCAATGAGTGAGGGGGGAAAAGTGAAATCTACACCAAACCATTGTATGAAAGCTAAGGGTACACCACAGAGAGAAAGAGAGCTACAGTGCCTGAGCACATTCTGGTGACCAGACGAGGTGCCAACATCTAACACAGAGCCAAACATCCCCTTTTATGTGGCCCTCTAGGCCCATTTAACACCACCTGTGAACTTAGGACAAACCTGGGCTTTGAGCGCCCTCTAGTGGTGAAACAGTGAACAGCAAGATCCCCACAAACCTCAAGTTTGGGAGCTCAGAGTAAATGAACAAGCTGCTTAGAATCTCTAGGTGCACAAAGTCCCATTGTAAGCACTAAATCTATAAACCATTCCTTGAATGTGCAGATGGTATTCTTATCAACACACTCAAGAGCTTTCACGGAGGTCTGAGGGTGGTATGTGTATTTAGCAAGCACAAACCTCAGTTTCAGTCCTTAGCACTAGAAAACAAGAGACCATGACCTTCGCTAATGAACAAAATAAAGGAAGCGAGATTCTGGAGAGATTATTCATTTGGTAAAGTGCTTTCTGCATAAGCAGGAGGTCCAGAACTCAAATACCTGGCATCTCACATAAAAGCCAGGCGTGGCACATACCGGTAAAGAAAGCAGAGACAGGAGGGTCCTTGGGGGCTTGCGGGCCAATTAGTCTGACTAAATTAGTGAGCTGTAGGCTCAGTGAGATGCTCTGTCTTTAAAACTAATCTATCAAGCAATTGAGAAAAACAACAATGGACATCAATCTCTGCCCTGCCCCTGTGCATACACACACACACACACACACACACACACGCACTCGCGCGCACATGCACACGCACACGCACACACACATTGCCACATATACACATAAAAACCCAAAACTAAAGTACAATCATCCAAATCAATGCAAAAATGGCATTTCTTAAAATTCATTCCTTTCAAAATACCAAAAATGGATACTGAATGGATAGGTCCAAAAGGAGTGTGACTGAATATAATAAATACCATACTCAGTGAGGCGCAGCTGATGTCATAGAAAAGCTGGAAGCCTTTTCTCTAAGATCTCAAACAAAACAAGGAAAGTCAAAGATGCTTGCTTTTACTGTATTATTCAACCTAGTCCCTGACTTAGGGTTTTACTGCTGTTGAATGGACACCATGACCAAGGCAACTCTTAGAAGGACAACATTTAATTGGGGCTGGCTTACAGGTTCAGAGGTTCAGTCCATTATCATCAAGGCAGGAACATGGCAGCATCCAGGCAGGCACGGAGCAGGAGGAGCTGAGAGTTCTAACTCTTCATCTGAAGGCTGCTAGCAGAATACTGGCTTCCAGGCAGCTAGGATGAGGGTCTTATAGCCCACACCCTCAGGGACACACCTTCTAATCATGCCACATCCTGGGCCGAGCATATACAAACTATCACAGGACTAGAAGTCCTTGCTGGTGAGTTCAGGCAAGATAAAATATTTTAAATATTAATTAAGAGTAAGAAAGTCAAGTCCTGACTTTTTCGGGTGACAAGGTTCTAAGTTCAACAATTCTAATTCTAATCAACAGTTCTAAGTCCCCCAAAGGCCACTAGAACTAGTAAGTGAACTCAGCATACAGAGGGGATATGCTAGAGAAAGCTGTGACCCCAGGGAACACACTTACACAGACCTATTTTATCCAAGTAGGCCCCAACTCCCAACAACACAACCAACCAATATATGGAGTCCACCAATGGTTTAATATATTTATTGCTAATCAGCTAATCTCTGGAGGTGACCTTACACATATTGAGAGATAATGCTTCATTGGATCTCCTGCGTGTTTCTTAACCTAATCAAATTTACAGTCAAGATGAACTGTGACAAAGTCCACCCCTCCCCAACCTGACACTCCAAAACATCACTTTAAACCACAAGGTTTTGCTGCTGAGCCTCAAGTGACTTCTGTCTCTCTCACAACAAAAACCCCACCCAGTCCAACTGCAAAAGTCCCCAAAGCTTCAGCAGATCCAACATTATAAATTCAGACTCTCCTGAGACTCAAGATGCACTTTCAGCTATGAACACCTATAAAATATACAACTTATATAACCCCATCAAACTGTGACACGGAGTAAACATCGCCATCCCAACAGGGATAAATGGAGGAATCGAGAAAAAGGATCGTATCACAGCGAGAACAAAACCTAGCGGGAAGCACACTGTAGCTCCAGGTCCAATATCTAGGGCATATGGTGTCATGATCTAAGCGGCAACAGGCTTGGGTAGCTAAGCTAAGTTTGTAGCCCACTTGGCCTCTCCCTGAAGCTGGTTCCACTTGGTATCTGTGCCTTTCCTCTGCAGAATTCTTTATCTGTGGCATCTCCAATATCCTGGATTTGCCATTGCAGCTTAGGCTTTACCCTGAAGGTTCACCTATCGCACTCTTGGGGCATCTGCTGTAAAGAATGCCACCCTGCTACACATTGCCAGACCTTCTAGCTTTCCTTTGGAATTTCAGTGGAAAATTCCATGATCCAGTAACTTTTGTATTCTGAATGCACCACAAGAACAATGGCTATGTCTATACCAACTCAAGCAAGTATCTGGACTCCCAAGGGTCATGACTTGAACAGCCTCTGAGAACCTCAGCAAATAAACCTGAGAAAGCATTTCTACTGGTGTAAGAATGTCCTAGGGTCCCATTTGTCTCACAGGAAAGCCTTTCAAATTAGTGTTCTAGTTTGCACCCTTGAACATGCAATGGATAGAGTATGGCCAGAGAATCTTGAAATGCCCTCAGAAATATTTCTCTTTATTGGCCATAGTATTTCCTGTTTGGTTGGTTTGGTTGGGTTGGGTTGGGTTGGGGTTTTTGTCCACTCAACAGAAACCTAGACAAACCAAGAGAGAATTGAGAAAATGTCTCCATCAGATTGGATGGCAGGCAAGTCTGTAGGCATTTTCTTGAGTAATGATTGACGTAAAAGGGCCACACACACTATTAGCAGAATAATCCTTGAGTAGTGAACTAGTTAACTGTAGTTCTCCATGTGATGTAGAGCATCATGGTGGAGTTCTGTAGGGATTTTGAGCACCATGTTGGTGTGATAATGTAGAGCATCATGATGGGAGTGGGTAGTTATTTATAAATCATGTTAGGAGTGTGTAGTGATGCAGGGCATCTTGGTGGGATTGTGTAGAGGGGTAGAGCGCCATATTGGTGTGTGAAGTGTCGAAGAGCATCACAATGGGAGCGTGTCATGGTGATTAGCACCAAGGGAGGAGTGTGTAGTGATGCAGGCCTCATGGAGAGAGTGTGTAGTGGTGAAGGGCATCATGGTAGGATCATGTAGCGATATGAGGAGAGCCTTGAGCAGCGCTGCAAAAGATCAGGGATGAGTATTAAAATGGCTCACATGGCATGATCAGAAGATAATTCCTTTGTCTGATTAAGTCCTAGTTTTTTTCAGCCATGTTAAACAAGGATTCTACAAACCCAAGTACACTAGTCAACAAACTAAATATAACTTTTCCTTTTGAAATTACTGGTTCAATAACAGACAAATACCTCAGGCCCTGAAATTAGCTTTGAACATTTCTAAGCTCCCTGATTGGAAGTAAAAGATTTACTGGGTTTCCACTTACTTCCTTTTCTTGTTTTTATCATTATTAGTAGATAGCTTCTTTATTTGCATTCCAAATGTTATCCACTTTCTTCATTTCCCCTCCAAAAAACCCCTTATCCATCCCTCTTCCCCCTGCTCACTAACCCATGCACTTCCGCTTCCCTGTCCTGGCATTCCCCTACACTGGGGCATTGAGCCTTCACAGGACCAAGGGCCTCTCCTCTCCCTGATGTCCCACAAGGCCATCCTCTGGTACATATGTGGCTGGAGTTGGGACCATAGTGGCTGGTGTCTCTTAAGAGAGCCTAGGAGGAAGCCATGCATTCATTCCAGGGTGCCTGTCTGCATCCTCCTTTGGCCTACAGGCCTCTATGCATTCCTGAACTAAAAAGAAAGCTTCCAGACTCTGATTTTTCTTCCTAGCAGCTGCTATTGTCTAACTACCACGTTGTCCTCTTCTTCTCCTTACTCTTTCTGTACTTTGTTTAAGCTGGATGGTTTCTTAATCTACAGTACAGACTGCCATCTCGAACTTGGATATTTACCGGCTTTGGATATTTCTTCTCTGGCTTTTCTCCCATCCACATATAATCAATACACCATGGTGATGATTCTAAAGGACTGCTCAAAGGCGAAGGGGTTCTTAGTAAGTTACCTACCCTCTGCCAGCCTGTATCACCTCCCCTGAAACACAAAAACTGTTATCCCTAACAGGCAAGCTAGGCCTGACAATTAACAATCACAAAAAAAGTGCATTATAAACATCTGAAAATCTCATAATAAAACTCATCACCTTATATAGTTAATATGTTGTGGGGTCTGCTTAAATCCAACATAAATCCAACATAACTCAAATACCATGTCAACGCAGATGACAAAAATTTATTGTAATGAACTGGTCCATTGGGGCCACAGAACAGACCCAAGAGATGAACTACGACCCGGAGGGAATATTGTACAGCTTAGTTAAGGAATGAAACCTTAATGATAGGGGAGTGGAATGGGCTGTAGCATTGTCCAGTCATGTTTTGACATAAGGGGTTGAGCAAGGGAGTTTTCACCAATCAGCTTAGGAGTAAGTTCCTGGGCCTGGGAATAGAAACTTAGTTTAACCCTGCCAGCAAGATGGAGAAGTTGTCCCTGAGATATCTACTACCCTGACAATTATTTCCTTATAATAGAAGCCGTTCAGCCGTGGGGAAGTTCCCAGCTCCACCTAGGTCCTGGGAGCTTAGATTTGGTTTCTCTCTATGATTAAATGGAGTCTGAAAATGAAACGGTAGTTCTTAGAAGAGGTTTCTTTTGCTTGCTCCCAACAAATATGTGTTAGTAAGACATGCCTTTAACAAAAGATGTGTTCATACGGAAGGTCTCATGTTCTTCTTTGTGTTCCTAGCAGCACTGGTGCAGGGTTTCTGGCCCTAAACACCTCAGCCTCACCCATGGCACTCACGACAACAAATCCAATGGACAAAACCATACCTGGAAGTTTCAACAGCAGGACCCTGATCCCAAACTTGATGATCATCATCTCCGGACTGGTGGGGCTGACAGGAAACGCCATTGTGTTCTGGCTCCTGGGCTTCCGCTTGCGCAGGAATGCCTTCTCAGTCTACATCCTAAACTTGGCCCTGGCTGACTTCCTCTTCCTCCTCTGTCACATCATAGATTCCACGCTGCTGCTTCTCAAGTTTGTCTACCCTAACATTATCTTCCTCCCGTGTTTTAACACCGTCATGATGGTTCCCTACATCGCAGGCCTGAGCATGCTCAGTGCCATCAGCACTGAGCGCTGCCTGTCTGTCCTGTGCCCCATCTGGTTTCGCTGCCGCCGCCCAAAACACACATCAACTGTCATGTGTGCTGCGATCTGGGTCCTGTCACTGTTGATCTGCATTCTGAACAGGTATTTCTGCGGCTTCTTAGATACCAAATATGAAAATGACAACCGGTGTCTGGCATCGAACTTCTTTACTGCTGCATGCCTGATATTTTTGTTTGTGGTCCTTTTTCTGTCCAGCCTGGCTCTGCTGGCCAGGTTGTTCTGTGGCGCTGGGCGGATGAAGCTCACCAGATTGTACGCAACCATTATGCTGACCGTTTTGGTTTTTCTCCTCTGCGGCTTGCCCTTTGGCATCCACTGGTTCCTGTTAATCTGGATTAAGATCGATTATGGTGTACTTGCTTATGGTCTTTATCTGGCATCACTCGTCCTGACTGCCGTTAACAGCTGTGCCAACCCCATCATTTACTTCTTCGTGGGCTCCTTCAGGCATCAGTTGAAGCACCAGACCTTCCAAATGGTTCTCCAGAGGGCGCTGCAGGACACTCCTGAGACAGCTGAAAACACAGTGGAGATGTCAAGCAGCAAAGTGGAGCCGTGATGAAGAGACTCTGCCTGGACCTCAGAGCTGGCTTTGGAGTGGGCACTGCCCTGCTGCACTTGATCACTGTCCACTCTCCTCTCAGCCTTGTGACTTGACATGCCTCAGTGGTCCACCAGCAGCTCTCCACTGACTTAGTTTTTCTACCTCTCCTGAGTAAAAGCATTAATCAGAAAGTATCATGTCTGCTTCCTTCTTGACATTAATAAAACTCTCATGCTAACTTCCTCTGAAGCTTCCTTGCTGTTTCTTTGCAACTTTTGTTGCCACGGAAATAGCCAAGGTCAAAAATTTTAATTCACTTGTCTGTGATTGTTCTGTCCCTGGATGTAAAGGCAAAGGAGCCCCAGGGTTTCCTGTGAAACATCCTCACGAGACAACACCTTCAACAAAGATGGTTTACACCTCTTCAATCACAGTGCTCACCATGCCGATAACAGCATAAGATTTATACACAATTTACAAAGACAGATGTGAGGCCCAGACATCATACTACATTACACACTCTCAGGACCCTGTGCTTGGGCAGAAGAATCCCATGTCTCCCAGCCAGCTGACCCCAGAAGCCAGAAGTCTTGAAGTACCTGAGTATGTAGATGCTGTGAGTTATAAATGATGAAGAGCAGCGAGAGTATATTTTTCAGCTGATTCAATCATAACCACCTTAGATCTCCTGTCCATCCATGGAAACAAAAGCAGGTAATGGAGTTACAAAATGTCACTGGTCTGATCTTACTTCATAAGGAATGCGGGGCCCTGTTTTCTGAACAAGGCTGTGAGATTTGACTTTACTGTATCATGGCCTAAATATAAGAACCGTATTGATTATGAAAAAACCTATCCTCTCATCCATAACTATAATTGAAATGAGCACATACTCTTTGTACCTGACTGACAGCTGCCTGGCATTTGGAGAGACTGTGTGACATGTTCTTTCTACATGTGGAGATAGTGCCAATGACATACCATGGCAGTGTTAGCCACAAAAATAGATGTGATTTTTGCCCCTAGTATCAGGAGCTCCCAGCAGTGTAGAAGAGTCTCCTTACACAGATCTGTCATACAGATACAACTGACTCTGAAGGCATCCAGGATAGACCACAGATATGTCAAAAGAGAGAGTATCTTGTTTATAAACTATAGTTACAACTATGCAATTGAGGTGGGTGAGCTGGGGACCATTTCCCGGGATGCTTGAAATCTGTATTGATGACTCTCAATTTTGACTACCATATTAAATTTTTTGTGGCAGGCATGGGAAGATAAACAGTCTAGACACAAGAAAATGGGAGAAGGGAGAATTCATTGTTGTTTCCTTAATAATACCTTAAGATTCTTCAGAGAATTGTTATCAATACATACATACATGTCTTTACTATCCTGGACTCTGCCAGATACTTGGTCTCAGCTGCAACAAGGATCCTAAACTGCAACATCCATAATGGCTCTGAACAGACAGGTATTGGCATAGATTTGCAAAAACAGCTAAAGTCAACTCTAAAATAATGCCAAATCAGACAGAGCCTTCAGGCCTGTACTCACCAAGCCAAAAGGCAGTATCCTTTCCTCCCATCCCTCCTCACAACCGTCCTCCCAGGAATATTCCATCCCTGCTTTTCCTTGGGTTGCAGAGAAATGATAAAAATAAAATTGGGGGAATTTTGGAAGTAAGCAGTGGAGAGCAAGCAGAATGTCCCCACTTGTCTGATTCAGTCTTTTTGAGAGCAGAGGAAAGAGCTCCGGCCTCAGAGTAAATTTAACATTTCATACCGTGAGTAACTCTTAACTCTAAACATTGGCTTAAGAGTTGATAATGACCTAACAGAAACCTCATATTTGAGAAGTCACCTAAGGTCTCTGTATATTCAGGATAGACATTTTTTTTCCTTTGCCAGTGGAACAAAGTGAGAACTCTGCCACTGAGCTACATCTCCTGGACATCCAGGTTAAACCCTTTGGAGCAGCTTGCTACACTTGTAACCATAGAGCAGCTCAGCTTCAGATCCCCTGAGGAGGACAGTGGGAGAAAGAGACATGGCTTGGCCATGATGTGCTCTCTCTGTACAGTTCTCTGCATTCCCTTCCAAAAGCTATTGGGACAAAAAATAAAAATTTAATGTTGCTTAATTGCCATAAGTTCCTGTGACGTTTTCTTCCAGCCTAGGTATGTGGTTAACATCTACCCAGAAAACCAGTGTCCTGGTTAGTGGTGACTGATATCCATGTGGGTGGTCCATCTACAAACTGCACTGTCTGTTGTTTTATAACATTGTATTCTGGTTTAATTGTAGGGGTGTGTGCCCACGCCATATGTGTGTGTGTGTATGTGTGTGTGTGTGTGCGTGCCCACACCATATGTGTGTGTATGTGTGTGTGTATGTGTGTGGGGTGTGTGTGTGTGTGCATGCGTGTGTGTGTGTCTTGTGTGTGTCTCTATGTGTGTGTACATGTGTGTGTCTGTGTGTGTGTATGTGTAGGTGTGTGTGTATGTGTGTGTGTATTTATGTTTGTGTGTGTGCGTGTGTGTGTCTGTGTGTGTGTCTCTTGTGTCTCTCTGTGTCTCTCTGTGTGTGTACGTGTGTGTGTGTTTGTGTGTGTGTATGTGTGTGTGTTTGTGTTTGTGTCTGTGTGTGTACGTGTGTGTTTATGTCTGCGTGTGTGCGTGTGTGTGTGTGTCTCTGTGTGTCTCTGTGTGTGTATGTGTGTGTGTGCATGCGTGTGTGTGTGTGTGTGTGTGTGTGTGTGTGTGTGTGTGTGTCTGTGTGTCTGTGTGTACATGCGCATGTGCCTGAGACCAGCCCAGGCTGAGGGCAGAGCTTGGAATGGGCGGATGTAAGAGTGGCAAGGGAAGACTCAGACACAGGACACCATTCAGAATCATTTCATGGGAGACAGGGCAGGGAGGAGGCACATTTGGGTATGGTTTGACCTGCTCTGACAGCCTGTGTCTCTCACAGGCTTTGTTTATACATAAAATCATTTCCTCGGAAACTTTATTCATTGATTCCACAGCTTTTCAAAATATATTTACTTCTAGCGTCTTCCTTGGTTACATAAGGACATTGAAAGAGGGACAAAGCAAGCAAAGAGCAATTTTATGAGAGCTAAGACTTAACGTCAGGATAAAGTCAATTTCCTTTTAACTCAGTGCCTTCTTCCTTAAGACTGGTGTCATAAAGCCTGGTGGTCACAGAAATGCTAGACAGGGTGACTCTATTTGAATTTGATTCTGTTTCAGTTTGACCAAAAGTTACTTCCTACTACCTGTTCTATCAAGCTTGGCTTTCTGCAAACATTCAGTCTCTCGGACTCTGATCTAATTCTTCCTTTCCTTCCTCTATATTTCTTTTATGTTTGGCATAAGACCACCATCCTTTTTCTTTGATTCTTAAAATATTGGGCAGCTCTTACTTAAGCACAGGAGGTTTGTTCTTTGTTTCTCTATAAGATCAGAGAAGGTCTGGCCTGACAAGTCTCTTCAGGAAGGCAAATAGCTCACTGAGCCAAAATATTTTCCTCAGCGTCTCTGTCATGAACCCTGGTTTCAGTATGATTCCTATCTTTATTACAATTCTGTAACGAATAGAAGAACATCAGAATTCCTAAAACTGCTTGCTTTTGCAGAAAATTACCAAGGCTTGTCATTAACTGGGTGATCACAATCTCTTCTTATTCATACTAATCCCTTATTTCTGAAGCTGAACATAAAAGTCTAGCGATTCAATTACAGTTTGTCAGCTTCGAGAATTTTCCTGTTTTTCTTCTTTAATAATTTTTTCTCATATCCTCTGTCTCAGGCTTACTAATAACACTCATCAATGATCTAAGTAATAAGTGCTAAGAAAGACTCACTTTTCTACAAACCTGTTCTCCCTGAGGAACTTCCACTCATTTCATTCTTGTCTGCACCAGCTTTTTGTTACCCCAGCTCTAGCTTTCGGAGAGAGGCCTTTCACAGTGAAGAACAGAAATATAAGCAAATTTCCACCAAGGACAGTGAAGGGTCAGCTCAAGGTCATCCAAGCATTAGGACTTTATCAAACAGCACCTTCAGGACACTTGACACCGCCATGCATGGGCGCATGTGAACATGCGTGGAAGTCTGTGTGTCTGTGTGTGTGGTGCCTTTCACTCTTTGTTTAAGCCACCCCCACCAGTTAGCCTGGGATTCAGCACACAGGCCAAGATAGCTGGCCCAGGAGTTTCCTGGGATCCTATCCCCATCCTGACTTCCATCTTGCAGCACTGGTTACAGGCCTGCACCACCACACCCTGCTTTGTACATGGTGTATTAGTTACTTATCTTGTTATTGCCACAAAATACCTGATCAAAGCAACTTGAGAAAGGAAGGGTCTCTTTTGGCTTACAGTTCGAGACCAGGGCAATCCTGACAAGGTGGCTGTAGTAGCAAGATCATGAGGCTGAAGCCTACATCACCCCTTTGTCAGGAAGCAGGGAGCAATGAGTGTTCCATGCTCATCTGTATTTCCCCCTTTGTATTCAGTCCTGGACCCTAGTCCATGGAACAGTGATACTCAAGTTCCAGGTGGACTTCCCACTTCACTTAACCTAATCTAGATAACCCCTCACAGACATTCCCAGAGACTAACGTAATCCAGGCAACCCACTGTTTTCTAGGTGATTCTAGATCCTATCCAATTGGCGTTAAATATTAACCATCACACACAGATTCTGGGGATCTGGACTTAGGTGTTCACGTTTGCAAAACAAATACCTTACTGACCCAGCTACCTTCCCAGGCCCATCCTTAGATCTCACTATTTGAGTGTTCTGTAAATGGACTCCCACACTTAGCACAACATCCATCCTTAGGATTCATCCAAGTTGCAGTAGGTACCAATAATTTGTTGATGCTTTGTTGCTTTTGTTTGGTTGGTTGGTTTTGGTTTTGGTTTTGGTTTGGTTTTTTTCTGTGATAGAGCAGGATTCTACAGGTCACAAGTGAGAGGGCGCTTGGATTGTTTCCAGACTAGTGAGACCCTGCATGTTGACTCCTGGCTATGAGACACAGGGCAGAGCTATCTCCAAACAGTGTCCTAACACCTGTGACTGTAGTAGCAGAAGAGGTGAGCCAGGCTGCTGGGGAGGCACTGCCAGGGCAACCGCCTCATAGAAAAGAGATGGGGAATAAGAAACCTAGATCCCTCTCCTCCTGCTTCCAGGGCCCTGTGGTGTCAACAATCCAAATAGAAACAAAAGAAAAAGGGTCCAAAGGATGGGGTCCACAGTACCCACTCTCTTTGGATGCCAAATGGCAGAGAAAGATGACAACTGAAAGAAGCCTCATGGCCCATGAGACTATCCCTCACATCTCCTGCCTTTTATTCTTTTGTCTCCTAGGGTTTTCAATGCTTTGAAAATGGGATTTTTAAAAGGTAAAGACATATTCATTGAAATAATGACCTTAATTAGGGCCTTACTAAACATGAGTTAGAAACTCCAAAGCATCAGACCCAAAGACAGCTCCTTGCACCCAGTCCTAGAGGGGAACAAGCATCTTTGCGATTCTCCATGACTCTAAGCCCTTATCAATGCTGCAGGGACTTGGGGGAGAGTAGGGTGGAATGAGGGGACATTTCCTTTGCTAATCCCATGACCCAGGAATTGGTTGTATGATACTACTCATCTGCCATTGCTTATGTCACTATTCAGATGCTCAGCTCACACGATAACATCAACATTGGGAGGGAAAAATGGGGACTGGACATGGTGACACATGCCTGTGATCCCAGCATTGGGAGGGAGGTGAGGGCAGGAGGACCAATAATTCAGGGTATCCTCAGCCAAATAGGGATCCATTTCTAACTTAAAACTCAAAATATCACAATCAAAGAAGAGGATAGTGGGCCACTGCGATCGGGTTAAAGCACTTTCCACCAAGCCTGATGACCTAAGTGGGATCCTCAGAACCTCCATAGTAGAAGGAAAGAATCTAGTGACCCCCACAAGCCATCCTCTGACCTCCACACAAGCACTAAGGCGTGTGTACACACACAACTAAAAGGGGATGAAGAGTGGGGATACTGGGATGCACTTGCATCTTCAAAGATGATCTTTTCAATTCTATGTTCACATAAAGAATATTTTTAAGTTCCCAAAAAGGGATAAGAGCAAATGTGAGACAGGAGTCCAGCAGACCCAGGAGCTGTCCTGAGATCACTCTTGAAAATGAGCCAAGAAAGTCCCTTTGACTCCTTAGATCTCAAAGTCCTCCTGGGCTAGATGAGGATATTGTAAGAGACATTCTCTATGGAGCATGCTGAATATTGAAGAGCAGTAACAGATAGAACAGCAACGTCTTGGCCCTTAGGGTTCTATGTTTGAGGAGGAAGTTATCTTCCTCAAACATCACACACACTCTAAACTGGAAGTGCTTCGAGCAGAGACTGCACACTAATGTTTTTCCTCCAATTTCCCTGTTTGCACCAACCAAAGTCGTGGGAGCTCATCTCTCTGAGAAGCTCACGGGTGAGTTCATCAAGAGCATCTCCTCTTTGGGCTCCAGGGAGGATGTGTCCTGCTTTCATCTGAGTGCTTCCTGCCCTGGAGAGTCCATCTGTGTTCCCCGTGTGATCAGTTATGCTTGAGCTCTGTTTTTGAAGTCCGTCTGTGCCACATTTTAGATTATCCACACTTTTATTGCCCCCTCAGATATAACCTGGGAATTAACATTCTGGTTTATTTTTTTTCCCTTCATCCACCTATAATCAATGCACAGTGTGGAGGGACGACAGAGGACAGAACATGGTGGTTTCAATCCACACACTGTGTGAGACCAGGACCTAAACTCTCATCCCACGCTCTGCAGAATGGAAAATCTACTAAATCTTACCCCATAGGATCTTGAGGGAGTCCAAGGAGAGCATGTCTGGTGAGCTGAGCACTAATCCTCTTTCTTCTGCTGGGATGTGCATCAGTAAATCACTCTTCACAGTCCATTTTCCACACAGACTCTTCTCACAGAGAGAGCTTCCATCAGGGAAGAAAACACTGTGAGGGCTCTTCTGGGATGGCGAATAGAATGGCCTCTTAGTTCTCTACGGCTCACAGCTTACGACGACTCCTCCAAGGCTTTCCGAGGCTTCCAATATGTCTTTTCAGTGGCACTCAAGACCTCACCCTCCTTACAGCTTCCTGCTTTATGCACAAACTGCTTCACTCAGGCACAAATCTTACTCGCTGTGCACATAAATGCTTCTAAATGTGGGCAAAGCCATATTGAACCTTCACTTCGGAGCCATTTTTTCTGATCATCATCAGTTATCCGGGTGCCCATAAACAACTCTAAATATGTACAGAGCTGTCTCACACAAAGAAAAAAGGCTGCTGGATTTAATCTCATCGCACTGTATGTCTGAGTGTGCTGATGGCTCTTAGTCCATCTTCATTTCCCCCTTTACCTAAATTATCAAGCACCACATTGTCCCTAACCCATGAATTTATTTATTCACTGAACAAAGACTGAGACCAACTGAGCCACCAATGAAGCAAAGCACTAGAAATATCAAGTTTTCTGTCCCACTCCCTGGTGTGGTAACCATTTAAAGGCCCGTAGCAAGAGGGCACAGTCTCCTCACAGCCTTAGAGCAAAATCTTCTTTCCTGGACGGAACTCTTTCAGACAGGGGGAATGTCATAATTACAAAGCCTGAGAGTGTCCCTGGCTCTATCCCATTAAATATAGGTATTTGAATCTTAATGTATTTCCATGTCACTCAGAGGACCTGAGGTTTCGAACAGCAAGCTTGGGCTGTTGGGATAAAGGATACTTGGTTTTCATGAACATTCCAAGAATCCTCAGTCTTGATAGACTTCTTAATCTTGACAGTCCTGTTACCCTCCTCTTTTTTTTCAAAGTATGAAACTATTTTTTTAAGATTTATTTTATTTATTGTACATGCATACATACTCTATCTGCATAGACACCTGTGTGCCAGAAGACGGCATCAGATCCCATTGTAGATGGTCTTGAGCCACCAAGTATTTGCTGGGATTTGAACTCAGGACCTCTGGAAGAGCTACAGTCCTCTTAATTGTTGAGCCATCTCTCCACTCCATTTCCTTCCTCTTAAACATGAAGACAGAGATGTCCATAAAACAGGGTGTACTGGCTGGTTTTGTGTGTCAACTTGACACAGGCTGGAGTTATCACAGAGAAGGGAGTTTTAGTTGGGGAAGTGCCTCCATGAGATTTAGCTGTGGGGCATTTTTTTCAATTAGTGATCAAGGGGGTAGGGCCCCTTGTGGGTGGTGCCATCCCTAGGCTGGAAGTCTTGGGTTCTATAAGAGAGCAGGCTGAACAAGCCAGGGGAAGCAAGCCAGTAAGTAACATCCCTCCATGGCCTCTGCATCAGCTCCTGCTTCCTGACCTGCTTGAGTTCCAGTCCTGACTTCCTTAGTGATAAACAGCAATGTGAAAGTGTAAGCCAAATAAACCCTTTCCTCCCCAACTTGCTTCTTGGTCATGATGTTTGTGCAGGAATAGAAACCCTGACTAAGACACGGGTAATACTGAAAGTGAGATATACTACAGCAGATGGTCGGGTCTTAGCTAGGTTCCGAAGGATAAGTAGTGGATTGCTGAGTACAGATCCAACCACTAAGGAGAAGAACAGGAGTCACAGCAATGAATGAAGGTTACCTCCCTCTGCCTCCAACCTTTGACCTGGGTCCTGGACAAGCTAATCCTCATCACTATCCTGGTTGGGCTGGCAAGAGTTGTAGTTATTCTCTGACTCTCTGTCTTCTATGTGGGCAGAAAGATTTAGTCCATATCCTAAATCTTTCTGTAGCCCAGTTCTTCCCCTGGTGCCATGCCATTGCTTTCCTGCCAGGTGTCATCAGCTCTCTACATTCCAAAAAACCTTAAAGATATCTTAAAGAACAGAGTAGTTGCTCCCTACAGCACAATTCAGTGTCGCTAACACCGAACACTGCTCACTCGTCCTGTGGCACTATCTGCTATCACTGCTACTCCTGAGGCTCACGTCGGCTGTCGTGTGTGTCCTACTCTAGGACCTGACACTGTTACTGGACCTCCTGGAACGATGCAACTGTTCTATGCTAGTTGGGGGTTTTGAAAATGATTGGCATTTTAAAAAAAACTCAATTATATCATAACTGTGTGGTTGGTTGTTTTATTTGTGACTCTTTCAAGGACTGCAGTAGAATAAGGTAGAAAAGGCCAATGATTGGGTACTTATTTTATTAGTTTATTGGTGATTTACTTAGACTGCAGCTTGCACCACCCATTTGCCAAGCATGATGCCACTTGCCACCTGGAACAGAACGACCTGGAGAAGGAACTGAAACAATGGGCTGTTGCCCTTGACAAGTGGCTGACTGCCACATTTGCCTCTATAAACGCTTGCTTGCTTGCTGCCCACCTTGTGGTTTTGGAGTATAAAATGGGCTACAAACTCAACCTGGCAAGCCTTGAGGAGTTGTCCTGGCCTCAGCTCCTCCCTTCCACTCTTATTGGTATTAGAGTCCTTATTGCAGAAATATTCCCACGACATTTCTGGAGGCCTCCCAGTAAGATGTCCTTCACGGGATCCCCAGCTGGTCCAGAAAGGCTGCTGCCCAAGGGTCTCTGGGCCCACAGAAGGTCTCTGAAACACAGCCCCTGGATGGGATTCTGGGGTCCCCTTCCAGTGGCCAAGGGGACTGTAAGACCCAAGACCAGTCTCCAAGTGGAAGAATACAGACTAGACCGGACTTCAGACCAGGTAAGGATCTCCCAGGAGATAGGCCAGAAGAGGCAGGGAAAGCTTTGTCACCCCTCAGGAGACTGCATCTGAAGCTTGATGGGATGGTGATGTGACACTGGTTTCCAAGGAGAAGATAGATTTTTGTCTCCAGAAAAACAGAAAGATTAGAAAGTTTAAATGGGAATGTATAACTTCTGAATGAATGCAGGAATACTTGTAATGGTCCTACAGTTCTATAGCTATGGGATCTGATCAGGCTCCAAACTATAGTTCCCCTGTGGTCATTTCATCTAAACCTCCTAGAATAGGAGGTGACCAAGCACAGGGACATATATGTGACCTCTTAAGTGACTGTGAAGTAGCCAGGCAGGCGTGCACTTGCTTGAGAGAGAAGCTGGTCGTCACCACTCCACCCCATGCACTACACAAGGCTAGGCTAGGCGTATATAACCTCCCCCCAGCTCCTAGTTAGAGAACTCTCCTCATCCTGGGATCTGCACAGTCCCAACATGAGACCTGCACAGTCCTACAAACCATGCTTGGCAACTTTAAAAGAGGATTTACTGCTGACTAAGGAATGTAGATGAAGCCCTCCAGATTAAAGACTCCATGAAATTGATTGGAGTTCCTTTGATGTCTCCTGGCTATATGAGGGCACTCTAGATTTACCTCTGATTACCAGAGTCTGAGAGGTTTGTATGGGATGACCTGGCCACCCAGACCAGTTCCCATGTGTTGATCATGATATCTGTTGGCCCAATACCCTCTAGGATGGCTTTGCTACCAGAACCTTCCGAGCCCCAGACCATATTGGCTGCAAAGACAATTAAACCTGAAGACACCAAGGAAGCACCTCCATTAGCCTCCCCAGAGGATGAAATTTTCCCATGATGCCTTCTCCATACCAACTCCAATTGCCAGTTATACACAGCTCTGAAGTAGTCGCAAGACCACCTGATCCCGTCCCTCTAATGGCATCCACCTGACACCATCCTCACCAGCCTCATGGGGGCAGCCAGCTCTTCCAGACTCTGGTTTGGTATGTTCCAGTGATGAGCCTATTCCAGTGGGAATCCCAATGAAGGAAATGCCAGCCCTCCCCTCATCCATGAAAATGGCAGCTGTGTTATCCAAGACACATACTTGCCTAAAGAAAAGGGACAGCCCTACCACCACCACTGCCACCCATGATGGTGGAGAAATTTTAAAAGAGATTTTTCTTTTCACAGCAGGACTTCAAGGACAAGCTGGTCCTCGCTCCAGATATGGAAGCTTTTACAGATGGGAGTTTAGCCTGTGACAGGAGGAATAATCCTTCACAGCAAGAAACTCAACCCAACAATATATCAAGAAAGGAAACTGTGTATCTCAGGGGCCAAAGAAACTAAAAAACAGAGGCCAAACCCTACAGCTCCTAGAAGCTGTCTGGGCATCCAAGTTGTGGCAGTGTGATGTTCCCAGGCTCACACAAAGAGCCAAGGTTCAGCTCATGAAGAGATAGCCTAGCAGTCCCATCCCATTACCTCCCAGATAGTAAGTCTCAATCGTTGATGAAGGGATGACTAACAGTCAAGAAGGTTGGCAGATTACCACAGGTAGGAAAATATTAATTCCTGAGGTGACATTCCCCAGCCTAGGGTGACAAGCTCAGGAAACAGCCCATCTGGAAAAAAACTGCTCTACAAGAATGGTTGGAAGACAAGGACTGATCCCAAGGTTGTCAACGTTGACCCAACAAGCAAGCAAAGCCCATCTGCAATGTACTAGGAACAGTCCCAAGCAGGGACCCGAGGCCTCACACTGACACAAAAGCAGGGGTCCCCAGATTTGAACGTCTGGAAGTGGAGTTTAGTGACCCCAACCCAGCTGAGGGTATCAATACTTGCTGGTTATGATGTGCTAGCTTTTTCAGGCTAGATAGAAGCTTTTCTTACCCACACAATTTGCTTGGACCTTGTGCACATGGTACCATCCCCAACCATCAGACTAGCTGAGAGAATGAGTAGGACTTTAAAACAGCATCGGCCAAACGTTCCCAAGAAGACCCCCCTCAGTCAGAAATGCTGATACTTGTACTGTTTAGTGTGCACTTCGTGGCCTCTCATTTTGAGATGATGTTTGGTCACCCACTTCTACCGCTCCCAAAGGACTCAAAGGACCTCCCAGAGTGTGGACACAACTGCCTCCAATGGTTCTTGAAAGGGGTGACTTACACTGCACACACACACAAAAAATATCATCAGCTTTCTCTGCTCTTAACGTTTCAGGTCTCAAGCACTGGATACACCACACCCACACCAAGACTGCTGCAGATCTAAGCTAAGAATGGATTGTGACAGCCCAGCCCAGCCTCTGAGACTGACCAGTTCAGAACTACATCAGGATGGAGACAGCTCCAGGCTTGGCCTGGGAACAAAAGAATGATTATGGATTGTGGGCAACCTATTGGTCTTATCTTTAATACTGGTCATGCGAAGACTGCACCGTGAATGGACCCTTCAAGGGACCTCCCCCAAGGGAGACAAGGAGTTAAGGCCATAAAGGGACTTTGGTTAGTAAGGCAGGGATGGGGGAAACCAGAAAGAAATAATACAAAAAAAAAAAAAAAAAAAAAAAGGAAAACGGGCCTGGAATGACAATTTTGAAATTTTAGGTTTTAAAAAAAAAAACACAAAAAAATTATAAGAATATGGTTTCTTGTTAATCCCAGGTGTGGGATATGGGACTGCCTGGGAGTGATCACAGCAGCTGACTATGATTTGCCTCGTGCTCTAACAGAGGTGTGGTTTTACCAGCTGCAGATAGTTTCTGTGATTGTGTGACATTTGGAATTCAAAGGACTTTTCAAAGGGTCTATAAATGCTAGGGTGCTGAGAGGTGGGGGTTGTTGGTTAGTTGGTGGTGGTTGTTATTGGTCAAGGGTTTTTATGTAATCAATCACACACACACACACACACACACACACACACACACACACACACACACACACAAAACCAAGAATAAGAAATTAGATATCCTAATGACAAAAATCAAAGTTGACCCACTCCTAATCATTCACCACTCCTAATTCACCACTCCTAATCAGCAGGGGGTAGTCTAATGGTAACATCACCCCCTTTCTGACTTTATTTCACTCCTGGCTTTATTCAAGGATCTCTTTCCTTTCCTCTCTATCCTTTTTTTCTCTCTTACCTGGTGTTAGGGAATTGAAAAGCGGTGAAAAGTTAGGGAAGAAAAGAGGTGGAGAAGGGTAAAAGAAAGAAGAACCCACAAAGTAACCAAAGATCACACTGGCCATTTTTAAAATCCTTCATCAGGAAAAGACGTGTCTGAAAATGTTGGCTTTTGTAAATGCCAGTCCTGAGCTCCTTTACCCAGGTCAGGATTTCTAGATATGCTTTCATGCAAGCAAGTTACTTATCCTGCAGTAGGAATGAATAACCCCAGAGCCTGATTAACAACACAAAGGAACAGGTTTAACTAGGACTTAGGAAAAACTCAATGTGTGCAAAGTGAAAAGGGTTGTGCCAGACTAAGAATAGTTACTCTTAAAAGCTCCTGCTGGTACACAGTTTGCCTCCCCAGGGTATTTACACCTGATATCCAGGAGCTTTGAGCTATTCTTGGCTCCTGACTTAGATGTGCTCCCAAGAAGTGAGGTCCAGCAATACTTAACATTCCTTGGATTCAAGAAACAAGAGAACGCCTGTGCTTTCGCCAGTCTTTCATCCAACAAGTTCAACATCGTCAGCTCTCTACTCAGATCAAGAAAAACAGAACTTTTGTTCGGGGAAAACACAGTCACTCTCCAGAATGAAGTAGATTCATTGACAGCAGTGTCCCTCCAAAATCTCAGAGGATTGGACAATTAGTACTGGAAAGGGTGATATGTCCATGGTTTTAAATGAGAAATTCTGTTTTTATTCTAATCAGTCAACAATAGTATGGGAGAAATGCCAAGAAGTTATTAAAGAAGTAAGGTACAAAAGAGAGTCAGTGGAGCTCAATGGAGATGATTCACCAGGAGAATCAACCCATTTCTTCAACACAGATTCACAAGATGTGAAGAAAGGGAGGAGGAGGGAATGAAATAGACAATGGTAGAAAAGACCAATTATTAAATACTGATTTATTGATTCATTTAGTGATTTACTTAATACACTACCTATATGGCCTATTTGCTAAGCATGACTTCATTTGCTATTTGGAACATGTAGTGGGTTGGCCTAATGCTACTTATATTCTATACTATATACTATACTAATTTGGGGCCTCCAAAACTGTTTGCCCCAAAGACAGTCTACACATAAGACATGGAAGGACCCTGCCCCAGTTAATTCTGACTGGTAAAGATGCTGACAGCCAATAGCTGGGGAGAAGAGACACAGATGGGGTTAAGATTTGGCAGGCAAGAGAGAAGGATAGAAGAAGAAGGTAGAAAAATAGGAGAGGAGAAAGGAGAGCCACCATGGGTTGGTTTAGCCATAAAAAAACATGGCCATGAGGGCTGGCCAGCTGGAGTTAAGAGCAGTCCAAATGAAACAGTAAGTAATAAGTTGATTTATCGATAGAAAGGCTGATTCTAACAGCATGGAGGGTAGACAGCTGCCCAGCTACCGTGCTGCCTAAGGAATATTTAAAATTATAAAGGCTGTGTGTGTTTTTCATCTGGGAACATAGATGATCCAAGGCGGGTAGAAACCCCAAGCCAGGGTTTGTTTTATTTTGTTTTGTTTTGTTTTGTTTTGTTTTGTTTTTAATATTTATTACTACAGGATCAGAATGACTTGGAAAAACAGCTAAAACAATGGCTCACTCCCCTGTGGCTGCCACATTCGCCTCTGTAAAATCTTGCTTGCTTCCCCACCCAACACCGTGGTTTCCAAGTATAAAATGAGAATACAAACTGGGTCTGGCATCGAAGCCTTTCAAGAGCTGTCCTGACTCCGGCCCACTGTGACAGCCCCTGTCTTCCACTCTCATTGGTGTCAGAGTGCTTACTCCAGAAAGTTTCCTGCACCAGACTAGACCAGCCTCTGTAACTCCTAATGGACTCCATTGCTTGCAGTACTGGTCTCCTTCATCTGTGACTCTCTTTAGAATTGGCTAATCACTATTGCACTAGCTTCGGTGTCGTCCTAGCAACTCCGTCCAGTTCCGTGCTGTGCAGTTAACAGCTGCACCAACCCCCCAGCATTTACTTCTTCATTGCTATGGTTAGGCAGCAGCAACAGTGGCAGACCTTCCAGGTGGTTCCCGAGAAGGCTCAACAGAATGTACCTGTGAAGGAATGAGGCAAGAATTCGTCATCCAGGAATGAAGGAAAGGGTCAAGACACAGACTGGACCAGTGAAGAGCCCCCATTAGATAGGTCTTCAACAATCAACACTGATATTTGTCTTTTGGCCTGGCTTATTTTGCTTAACATAATGATTTCCAGCTCCATCTATTTTCCTGCAAATGTCATGATTTCATTCTTTACAAATAATAAAATTCTATGATATGTGTATGAAAGCAGAAGCAGGTGCTGACTGAAAAGGAAGAAGGAACCCAGAACAGTGGGAGGGAGTACAGTCACAACCTTGCAGGGAAAGCTACAGCTTTAAATTATTAAGAAGTAAAACATAAATAAATAACAGTAGAATAAGCCAGATCCAGCAGTGTACCTACAGTTCTAGCACTTGGAAGGCAAAGGCTGGAGAACATAAGTTCAAGCCCAGCTGGGGCTACATATTCTACACCAAGTAAAAGGTGTTGAATTCACAGAAACCTTTTGTGAGAAACCTTTTGACAGAGAAAGGTCAAAGCCCAGGATGACTCCATTGGAGAAGTCCATCAGCCTTTAAGGAGCAAAGAATGGCACTTTCTCCAATACATTTCAGGTAATGTAGGAAACAGAAACACTTTCAAATCCATTGTGTAAAATCAGTACTGCCATGAGGCGAAAACCAGGAAAAGTACAAGGAGCCAAAACCTCAAAGTCACTAGGAAAAAAGGAGGGGAGGAAGAAAGGGAGGGAGGGAGGGAGGGGGGAGGGAGGATTCAAAGCTGTTTTAAGGCTAGATTGGGCTGATTCCTGTTAATAAGGAAATGACTCATCTTATCCAGGCTTCTTGACATGTTTACACTTAGGTAATTCTTTATATTTTCTAAAATCTTCACATCGATACTGAGGTCTTAAAGCCTTACTGATTGTTTCCCCACTCCTGGTTGATAATACAAGTGAGCATTTTTCCAGTGTCCCTGAAGCTCGCCTTACTCTGAGGAACACAATGCTAAGGCCAGACAAACGGCTGAGCAGTGAAGAGCACTTGTGGCTCTTGCAAAGGACCTGGCTTTACTTCCCAGTACCCACAAGGTGACTCATAACCATCTGTGAATGCAGTTCCAGGCACTCGTGTGGTACACACACACACACACACACACACACACACACGCTCACGCAAAACACTCATGCACATAAAATAAATAAATCTTTTTTTAAAGATGCAATTTCTAATGAGTCTTTGATGATATCTGTGACTTAATGAGCCTGCAAATTTCATCCATTAGGATGTCCTGAGCAGACACTGTCACCTTTTCCTTCCCTTCGAAGATCTTGTTCAGTGTAACTCTGACCTCCCAGTCTTAAAAATAACTCTACATTTCTGAGGGCTGAAGACATCGCTCAGCGGGTAAGAGCACTGGCTGCCTTAGAGGGCCAGGGCTCAGTTCCCAGCATCCATATAGCAGCTCACACAACTATCTTCAACTTCAGTTCCAGGGGATCTGATGCCCTCATCTGGCCTCTTTGGTCACTGCACCCATGTGGTGAACAGACATACAGGCAGGCAAAACATCCACACATGTAAAAATTTTAAAAATAAAAACTATTAAAAACATAACCTGCTGAGATCATTTAGTGGTGTTAGGGCTGATTGTTTCAGGAGCTCACACACATGCACACTTGCGTATATACGAATAAGAAAAAGCAAACGGAAATGCTAGAAACATAGACATCAAACATAAAGAATTCATACGACAGGCTCATCACTAGAATTGACACACATCAAGAAAGAAGCAGTCAGTTTTAAGACAGATTCAAAAGCATTTACCCAAAAATAATACTAAGAGATTGAACAGTGTTGGGGCGAGCAGGTTGCATAAGAGCTGAGAGATAGAATCTCCATGTACCTGTAGTCCCTTTAAGGAAGGGAAAGAGAATCACCGAAATAAATAGTGCTTGAGAATGTCCCCAAAATAATTAGGGGTGTCAAAGAAAATATCTAAGAACATCAAAATCTCTCTGCCAAAAAAATCAGGATAAACATATTTTAAAACACCTACAGATTTCATACGGTGTTAGTCAGTGTGTCTGCCAAACAAAATCTCACAGATCGAGCAGCTTTGACAAGAGCAATTTCTTTCTCATGCTTCCAGAGGCTGGGGAGTCCAATAGCGAAGCTTGTGGACAGCAAAGCCTGATGTGGCCTTCCTTTCTTTGTACAAAAGACAAAAAAGGAGCTAGGGTCCTCATATTTTCCTGTGTTGCCACCAATCCTACCCTCGTGAAGAACCACCTAAAGGCCCTCTTCCAACTACATTCTCATTGAGGCTGAAGGCAACCGTGTGTACAATTGGAAGGCATAAGAGCCACTCCTCTGCATATGCTATACAGAAAAATCAAAAAGAAAACCATAATTCAAGGAAGAATAATATATAGTATTAATTCGAACTCCTGCTTTGCATATTGTACTGCATGTGTGTAAATGTCATTGTGGTAAACAACTGGATGAAAAAATGAGTGGGTCATTTTTAAATATCTGACAGCTTCCTACGAACCTACAATTACATAGCGGTAAAAGGATTCTTATACCACGTACAACGGTTTCAAAATCCTGAAGTCAGGATAAATTTTTTGTTTTTTTTTTTGTTTTTTTTGTTGTTGTTGTTGTTTTTTTTATAATCAAATGCCAATGTTGTTTTGAATTTTATTTTATCTGAATGAAAGCTCAGCAGTATACGCAAGACATTAGAATGTACTGATAGAGTATGATATCTAAGGAGCATTCCAAGAGGTGCAGAGCATTCCAGAGCAGTATTTCTTACCCCATGGGTCACAACTCCTTTGAGAATTGAATGACACTTTCACAGGGTCTCATAGCAGATATCTTACGTATCAAATATTTGCATTATAATTAATAACAGTAGCAAAATTACAGTTATGAAGTAACAACAAAATAAATTTATGGTTGGGGCTCACCATGACATGTGGAATGGAATTAAAGGATCCCAGATATAGGAAGCTTGAAAACTACTGATGTAGAGGTTAGTAGTTAAGAAAATAAGTTTTTCATGTAGTAGAGAGATGGGGCTAGAACAAGGGTAGCGAGGGATGCCAATATGTGCAAGAAAAATATGGAATATCTGAGATAGTAAATATGAAAGCTAATTTTCCATTCTAGTCATTAATGATGCTCACGAATTATTCTATTCACCTTCTAAGAATGTCCTAGGACCTTAACTTAGGTATGACTATGTAATTTGACTTGGCCAAAAGAAAGAATAGAAACAGAGGGGTTTTATAGACAGAAAGTTTTTCGAACTAGAGTGAAATTCTCCAAGTGCCAGTTTTCATGTCCCCTGACCACTTGCCATGGCAAGGACTCTATCGGCCTGCCACTGTCAGGGAGGGTTAAAAAGGTGTGTTGAAAAGTCAGCCTCTTTTCTTTCAGCCATGTGACTGTGGAATTACTGGTTACCATAGCCTAAGCAAGACTACCTCACTGATGGAGTGGGCTATTGCTGCCTCCCTCAGATAAAAAATGTTCAGGATGCCCAAAACACCATTTATTATTATTAGAGGTCATGGGGAAACTGGATAAGGAGCAAGTGAACGCAGAGAGATGAATCTGTATGTCATATCATTTGACCAAAATAGAGTTAAATTACTCTTTATAATTTGTTCTACTAGTTAGGTTAATAATTGCTTGGAAAAATTAATTATACATTCATCAATTTACAAAAATGTAAATATCACACACCCATACATTTGGTTCCTAAAAATCTTGAAAACTCTCAGACTACTTGAATAGAAATGTCCAAATATTTAGATTATGTTAGCACTAGATTTTACAGAATGACTATAGTGGGAATCATAAAAAGGTAAACTAATAAAATTTTAGTTTTGAAGCATGCTGTTTAAGAGTTTTGTACTTTGTCTTGTAAATTAGGAAAAATAAAACACATTTAGGAGCCAGGGAGATGGCATAGTGTTTCAGAGCTGGTAGAACACCTGGGTTCCAGTGCCAAGACCCACACAGCAGCTCACAACTGTCTGTAACTTTCATTCCATGAGATCCAGCGATGCTTTCTAGCCTCTTTGGGCTCTAGGCTCACATGTGATGCACATACGTATGTGCAGACAAAATATTCATACACATAAAGTAAGAGTAATTAATCAAGTTTGGGCACACAGCTACATTGCAAGGTTTGTTATGGGCAAAGGCCTGTTTTTAGGTGCATACTTGTTTTTTGTTTTTTGTTTTTTTTTTGATTTAACCTTGCATTCTTTTATTGAAAGCCTGCTATGTGTAGAATGCTTTTTGTTTTTCTTTTTTTTTTTCTTTTTTTTTTTAGATAATTTCTTTATTTACATGTAAATTTTCCCTTTCCCAGGTTCCCCTCCAAAAAACAAACAAACAAACAAACAAAAACAACAAGAACAAACTTCTTTTGCTTCCCCCCTCACCATGCCTGCCACCCCACCCTCTCCCACTTATTGGCCCTGGCATTTCCCTACACTGGGGCACAGAACCTTCACAAGGCCGAGGTCCTTTCCTCCTACTGATGATCAAATTTGCAGTCCTCTACTATACACATGCTGCCAGAACATTCAGTCCCACCCTGTATAGTCCTTGATTGGTGGTTGGGTCCCTAGGAGCTCTGAGGGTACTAGTTAGTAATTGTTGTTCGTCCTAAGGGGCTGCAAACCCTTCAGCTCCATAGAACCTTTCTCTAACTCCTTCATTGGGGAC
>JADRCD010198211.1:0-24479 GCA_019843815.1 Montemys delectorum
GGGGCTGAAAGGGGTGCAGGGGATGAGGGAGTGCAGGGGGGGCTAAGAGGAGTACAGGGGCTGAAGGGGGACAGGGAAAGGAAAGCATTCAGAGAGAAAGACATTGATCAGAGTACAAGCCTCACTCACTTCAGACAGTTTTCTCTCCATATCCTCGGAGAAGACCCACTGCCAGAAAAGATGTGACACCTGTCTTATCTACGGCACCCCTCCTGTCTAACTGTGGTGTTAGAACAGTGTGGAGGGCACCTAGTATCTGGGAACTGGGGAATTCTTTTGATGTTGGTTTTTACACATGTGCCTAATCAGTTTTGAAGTATGACACATGCATTCTTCCAGTGTTTAATGTCTAAAGTCATTGGTGCTTCTGGACAGAGTCGTAAATGAACTGTGGGAAATGACTGAGTGGGTCTTGCCACAGTCTTACATGTTTCAAGATGCTGTGAGCTCACAACCTGTATCATCAGGTAAGGCAGCCGAGTGGCCTTGGGCTTTCTAATGGGCTGGGTAGTCACTGTCAGCAAGGTGTGGTTGTAGTGAACCCGCAGAGGCTGAGCAGCCAATAGTCTCTGTTTAACAAGCACATTCCACACTCGGGGTTGCTCAGGCACTTTGCCGGTTCCTTCCAAGTATGTTTAGGAGGTAACAAGACTCTCGTGAAGAACCTAGAGTGATCTTGACCTCACAAGTACCTGCCTGTCTCCCTGTCTGTCTTTCTCTTGTGCTGGATCGAACCATTTTTTGGTTTTTTGGAGATAGGGTTTCTCTGTAGAGCCCTGGCTGTCCTGGAACTCACTTTGTAGACCAGGCTGGCTTCCAACTCAGAAATCCGCCTGTCTCTGCTTCCCAAGTGCTGGGATGAAAGGCGTGCACCACCACTGCCCAGCCTAAATTTTCTTTGAGTCTATGCCTCACTATATACTCCAATTAGCCTTGAACTTGAGATCCCTGGCCTCCTGAGTGCTGGGATTTCACTGTGCATCACCTATTCTAGTAAAAACTAATTGGGGGTTTCTACCTGCCTTAGATTATTTAGTTCCCAAATAAAAGACAAAACCTTTATATTTATAATAAGCCTTAACAGCACTAGAGCTGGGCAGATATCAACTCTCTATGCTATTTTGTCTACTTCCCTGTCAGTAACTTCGAGATATAATCTCCTATCTTCTGCCTGGGTCGCTCCTACTCCAATTGGTCAGTCCGCATGGCTATGCTCTCAAGATCCACCTACCCCATGGCATCTTCCTTTCACCTCCTTCCACTTCTCTTTTCTGGTCTCTTACTCAGACCCTGGGAACTGAGGCCCCACAAGCCATAGGCTGTAGGCATCTTTATTGACCAATCAAGGATAACTTGGGGGGCAAGGTTACATAGCATCACTTGGTGTACATGAGAATCTCCTCGTGGGGGAGGGGACAGCCAGATCTTGGAGCCAGTATTTAGCATTATAATACATAGCAGCAAATCAAACCTTAACAATTAGCAGCTCAGCTGCCTTTACCCTTTGCCTGTTCAGCTACCTAAAAGCAGTAGTCCTTGCTTAATTAAGACCATTTTCCACAGGGTACTAGCTAGTCACCTAACCAGACGTTAACAACAACAACAGCAACAAAAACCAGAAAGTCATCTTTTCCCCATAGTGTACTTGGGTCACTGGCCACACACCTGCCACTGGCTAGGTCCTTTATAGACAGGCCAAGGAGGAATCTAGGTGTCCAAGGAATTCATGGTCTTACTCAGAGAATAGTCACAAAAGTCCATCAGCCAGCCAACAACTGTTTATTGAGCATTTGCTCACAGTAGGCCAGTTCTGGGCCCAAGATAGAGCAATGACGAAAACAGTCCAAAAAATTCTCTGTCCCCAGAGAGCTGATGCCCCAAGGGGCAGAGAGAAAATAACTGCAATGTTCTTCATGCCAGACAATGATGAGTGAAGGGAAGAGAAGGAAAAAGAATTGGAATTTGGGGACCTTTATACATGGTCACCTCAAGGATGCCTGCGGAGATGGCAATCGAGGACACCCTGAAGACATGCAGGGATGGGGCAGGGAAGGGAGCACATGCACAGCAGTGCAGAGAGGCCAGGACCAGTGTGCCAGGTGCTGTGATCAGCTGAGCAGGGAAAGGATTGGGGGCGGGGGAACTGAGGGGTGGGGGGAGTGGCTTTCCTTGCTGTAGGGGCTGTGGCTTCACTAGAAGTAAAGAAGTCATTGAAAAGTTTCAAGTGGAAGATTACACAGATTTTTAAGTCTCTCCTGTGATTTGTCTTTTCCCTTCAACTATAACAATATATCTAAACTTTGTCTTACCTGCCAGCTAAACCCAGGCTTATCTCTCTCACTGGGAAGGAAGGCAGGTACTTCTAGAAATGGTGCCAATATCCAGCCATCATCCTGGATGATCCAGGCGATCATCCAAACCAAGTCTCCCCACGCACGGCTTTATCTCTTCTACACTATGTGGTCACTTCATTGGCCCTCACCTGAGGTTTCACTCTTTCTTGGATTCTGTGATTATGCTGTGTGTTTGCATAGAGCATGTCTGAGGGCTCCGGCTTTTGGGGCCTGAGCCTTCTTGTCAGCACCCCCACCCCAGAAGCTGCACACCTTTGCCCCTTTCTAGTTCTTTATTCTCTCCTTTAGTTAGCACCTTCTAAACTTACCATTGAATTCTCTGATGATGTACTTGTTTAGTCAACTATCATGTTGGGAAAATGCTACAGTTTTATCAGAGCATCGGACTGGTACACAAGAAGGTCTGGACTTACACTAGTGACAACTTCTCAGAGAAGGAGTGGAAGCTAGACAGCAAGATTTATTACGTAGGACTGGCTCACAAGAAGGCGGAGAGGTCCTAGACTGTCATCTGGAAGCCAGAGTCACAAGAATAGTGGTGATGTAGGTCTAGTCCAAGTCCCTTACTGGCCTCAGATTCACTATGTGGACTAGACAGGCTGGCTTTCAACTTTCAGCAGTCTTCCTACATTTGCCTCTCATGTGCTGGGATTATAGGTTATCACCACCATGCCTGGCAGATGATTGTCAAAGAGAGAAGATAAAAACCAAGATCTGCCAAGGGCCTGCAAGAGCTCCTTGTGCCGACCTACCCTTGCTGTCCCCTAGGAAACTGTGATGGTTTATTTATACTTAGCCCAGGGAGCAGCACTATTAGGTGGTGTGGTCCTGTTGGAGTAGGTGTGTTATTGTGGGTGTGGGCTTTAAGACCCTCACCCTAGGAGGCTGGAGAGATGGCTCAGTGGTTAAGAGCACTAACTGCTCTTCCAGAGGTCCAGAGTTCAAATCTCAGCAACCACATGGTGGTTCACAATCTGTAATAAGATCTGATGCCCTCTTTAAAAAAAAAAAAAAAAAAAAAAAAAAAAAAAAAGGCTTCATCCTGGCTGCCTGGAAGTCAGAATTCTGCCAGCAGCCTTCAGATGAAGATGTAGAAACTCTTAGCTCCTCCTGCCCCGTGCCTGCCTGGATGCTGCCATGCTCCTACCTTGATGATAATAGACTGAACCTCTGAACCTGCAAGCCAGCCCCAATTAAATGTTGTCCTTTATAAGAGTTGCCTTGGTCATGGTGTCTGCTCATAACAATAAAGCTCTAACTAAGACAGAAACCTACCTTCTTTCTATTTATAAGGAGGTGGTACCAAGACCACAGTCAACTGAGAGCAGTCAACTGAGAGCAGCCATCCTGTGGCCAGGAAGTGATGATCCTGAGGGCAGAGCAAGGAGGCCCCAAGCAGAAGTTCAAAGCAGAGAAAAACAAGAGACAATGCAGACAACAGGGAAGGAGAGTAGCTTAGTAACAGAACACGTGCTTCACACACACGCACGCACACACACACACACACACACAAGCATACGTACATGCACACAGGAGAGTACATTCTAGATAGCCCAACCTATAAATCACGATGCTGATTCAGTGAGGAGTTCCCTGGCGGGAAGGATTTGGCTAGGGTCAAGTGGGAAGAAAGTAAAATGGATCTAGATGCCTGAGTCCAGGTTCTGAGTAGGATAGGGTTGGTGCATGCTAAACTTCATGTTGTACAGAGATTGTTAAAAATAGAAAAGTTTGCTGAACATAGTGGTTCACACCTTCAATCCCAGCACTCAGGAGGCAGAGGCAGGTAAATCTCTGTTAGTTTGAGGCCAGCCTGGTCTAGTTAGTGAGTTCCAGGACAGCTAAAGCTACATAGTGAGACCCTGTCTCAAAAAAATAACAAAAACAAAACAAGCAAAATGAAAGTAAGAAAAAAAATTCATTACTATTAGACATCCCTAATATTTCACAATGGGCAAACATGCACATTTTTATATATTGGAATCCATAAATACTTAAGTCTAGCCAGACATAGTGACACACACCATTAATCCCAGCTCTCCGGAGGTAGAGGCAAACAGATCTCTGACAGTTTGAGTCCAGCCTGGTCTACATAGTTCCAGGACAGCTAGAGATACATAGTGAGACCCTGTTTCAAAACAACAAAACAAATAAGTCTAAGTAAAAAATTATTTTACTATTAAATGGCACAACATAACTGACAAAATGTGACATTAAGCAACTGACCAGCCAGGCATGTAGGCCCAGCACTTGGGAGCTAGAGAAAGAGTGCTTTAAGTTTGCCAGTGGCCTATACAGTGAATTCAAACAACGATCAATTTCAAGGAAATTTTCTGTTTAAGTGAAGTTCCAACTTGAGGATTGGTCCACGGTGACCAAAACAATACAGAAAGATATAGCCATATAGGAAAAGAGTTGGGAGTACTAAGAGAACGTGTTTTCAGAAGAGGAGGGAGACATGGGTCGATCCCGCCATCCAAAAAAAGCCCCCTGGTTTGTCCTGCAGGTGCTCAGAGATGTGAAGTAGCTTGTTTAAAGCTACAACTTGGCTTTATTCTGCTTTCCTAGCCCATCCTTGGCTCACTACCATATCCACTGCTGTCTTCATTCCATGGAATATTCATTTCAGGTTCTTTGTTTTGTTCAAGACAGTGTCTCACTCTGTGGTCCTGGCTGAACAGACACTTGCTCTGTAGACCAGGCTGGCCTCAAACTCAGAAATGCGATGCCAGCCTCTGCTGGGATTAAAGGTGTGTCCTCCTGCTTTGCTTTCAAGTTTTTCAGCCACAGCAAAGGCAGGGGGAGTAAGGAGTCGGTGGTCTCATGCTTGCCTCGGGTTTCCACCTACCCTTTGCAGACTTGCTTCCCCAGGCAAGGGTTGTCAGAGTTTAGCTTTTGTTCTTGTTGAAATGGGAATCTCCATGACCCTCTTCTCCTCTTAGTCCCCAAGGCTCAGCTGGTGTAAAGCCGGAAGCTACCATTGTAACATCTTATCCTGAAAGAACCCTTACATGTGCCAGCTCCAGGTGCTGTGCAACCCTCAAAGCATCTCCAGGAGGGGTTATCAGCATTCCGGCCATGGCCACCATCTTACAGAGGCACAGGGAACTCCACAAGCTTGCTGAATCAAGGCAGACATACAGCTGCTGTTCCCATATTGTTGCTGTTGAACCGTGCAGCTCATCCCAACTTCCATCCCAGGACTGCCCATCTCTCCTTCATCCTTTTGCCCCTGTCCCTGATCAAGGACCCTTTATTGCCACTCCACTGTCCCCTTCCCTGGTCTCCCATTGCTGCTATGGAGGAACCCAGGCCTGTCCTACTGCTGAAGGCTGTTGCTGCCTGTGCTGAACCAGGATAGCCCAACTGGCCTCTTGCTGCTGTAAAGGACCAACTATAGTACCGCCTGAAGACAAAGCTGCTTGGAGACTTACAGCCAATCGCAGGGGTATAGGTTTTCTGCAGAATGCCTCGTTATCTCAAGCAGACAGAATTCTCTTTAAAAGATGCTGGACTGAGAGACAGTGGGGACACATAATGAGAATTTTGGTGTCTTTGAAAACACAGAAATGGGGGCTGGCGAGATGGCTCAGCGGGTAAGAGCACTGACTGCTCTTCCAAAGGTCCTGAGTTCGGATCCTGAGTTTGGATCCCAGCAACCACATGGTGGCTCACAACCATCTGTGATGAGATCTGAGATCCTCTTCGGGTGTGTCTGAAGACAACTACACTGTATTACACGAGCGGGGCCCGAGCAAGCAGAGGTCCTGAGTTCAATTCCCAGTAGCCACATGATGGCCCACAGCCATCTGTACAGCTATAGCGTACTCATACACATAAAATAAATAAATATTTAAAAAAATAAAAAAATAAAAACACAAAAATGTTGTGTGGATATGTTTTTTGTTTTTTTTTTAAGATTTATTTATTTATTTTAATATATATGAGTACACTGTAGCTGTACAGATGGTTGTGAGCCTTCATGTGGTTGTTGGGAATTAGAATTTTTAGGACCTCTGTTTGCTTCTGTCGCTCAGTCCCTGCTTGCTTTGGCCTAAAGCTTTATGAACTGTTATACATAAGTACACTGTAGCTTTGCTTAGATGTACCAGAAGAGAGTGTCCAATCTCATTACAGGTGGTTGTGAGCCACCACGTGGTTGCTGGGATTTGAACTCAGGACCTTCAGAAGAAGCAGTCAGTGCTCTTACCCACTGAGCCATCTCGCCAGCCCATGTTTTTGGTTTTAATCTCAGGTATGGGCTGCTTCAGATTGTCCACAGCAGCTGACTCTGGTTTGTCTTGTGCTCTGGCAGAAGTGTGATTTTGCCAGCTGAAGACAGTTTATGTCTGGCATTCCAGTGACTCTCAGAGAGGATATATAGATGCTGATTGGCTGGAAGATCGCTGGATAACAAAGACTGGACTTGCCTCAAGACCCTGATACCCCTAATCAGCAGGAAATCTTCTAACAAGATGGATGCTACCTCTCCCACCCTTCTTCCTCTCCTACCTAGAGTTGGGAAGTTAGAAGGGTGATAGGAAAAAGAACTCAATAAAGTAGCCCGAAGTTCTAGTGGCAGATGAATGCCTTCAATCCCAGCACTCAGGGGGTAGAGACAGGCAGATCTCTACCCCTTGCTTTTCTTGCACATCCACTTTTTATTGTAAGCAAATACACCAGACAGTTCAGCTGACTGTGACTTCCCCAGCGACAAGGGCAGGACCTGAATATAATCCTTGCAAATGGAATTCAGCATCCTTTACAGGGGCAAAATGCTATAAAATCTTTGGTTGTTTCCAGCAATCCTTGAGTTCTTCAGGACTTAGGACAGAAGAAAGAAAAGGCAATGCAGATGTGCTTAGCTGTAACAGAAAAATATAAGGAATTGGATAAGTGAAGAAATAAAAATAAAACCAACACGTGGAAACGGGCAGGGGACCCCAAAGTCGTCAGTGAGAATGGAGAAGGAACGCAGAGTGAAGGGAGAAGGGAAAAAAAAAGAGATGGTGTACCACGGGGCAAAGCCATAGACGGTGTGTGTGTGTGTGTGTGTGTGTGTGTGTGTGTGTGTGTGTGTGTGAGAGAGAGAGAGAGAGAGAGAGAGAGAGAGAGAGTCTGAGACTCAGACAGACAGAATGGGGACCGGAAGAGACTAAGCTTCAGAAATAGGCAGAGTGAAGAGAGGTGCCTGGGTGGGGGAATCCCAGAACAGGCCATTTTCAAAATTCTAGTGGAAATTCCAACAGCGACTCCACAAACACACACAGATTGTGTAATGCACGGTGGCGTGTATTCTGTCGAGGCTAGAGAGAATTCTTCCGCCCAGAGCAGAGAGATTGTACATTTCAGAGGTCCCACTGCTCGGTAGAGACTTGGGCGCGCGAGGAACCCAGACGTTCACGTCCTTTGCGGCTCTCGACCTTCGGGTTATTGTTCTTCCTTCTCTGCCCCGCTGAGTGGGATCGGGTGGGGTTGCCTGTGCTTCGCTAGTGACTTTGTTGAGGATCTGTCTGCAAGGTCCCTGGCCCTTTTGCGGTGCCCTTTCAGACTCTGGCTCTGCAGCTCGCCTGTCCACGCCCACTGCAGCTCGTGCCCCGCCTAACCACGCCCCCCGCAGCCCACGCCCCTCCTACCGACGACCTCTGCAGCTCGCTCCCACCCCCAACCCCCGCCCAGGTCCTCTGCAGTCAGCACCCCCTGAAGCTCTCACCTCTCCTGCCCGCGTCCCCTGCAGCCCGCACCCCTCCTGCCCACTTCCCCTTCAGCTGGAACCCCTTGCCGGCTTGCGAGGAGCACAGTTTGCTACTCCGTGACTTCCCTGGGCTCTTGAGCTGCAGGAGGGACCCTGTGACGCATCCTCCTGGCATTAGAACACATCACCTTCTATTTATAGCCACCCCTCCGACCGCAAACCTAGCAAGCCCTGGCTTCCTCATCGTACATGAAAATTCTCATCAAGGACCAAAGATTCCAACCTTCAGCAGCTAGAAATCCTATGCTACCCGTTGTTCTAGTTCTGAGTAGTAACTCTGCGGGTCTAATGGTTTCTCTGGCGCAGGGAATCCCTAATCTTCTAAATCTTTAAACCTACGCGACTTTATTTTTACATGCGTCCAAAACATTTCTAGTGAATTTGATCTGTCTCTTGCGAGTTCATGAAATATTCCCTAAGAATTTAATCAGGCCAAGCAAGCCCTAAACTGGCTGAATTTTGGGAAAAGATGTTTCTAGCTGGTTTTCCAAATCTGCTAAAATCTAACGGTTCTAAATGTAACATATATTTGGAAGAAGGGACACTGTTATAAATTGCAAACGAAGGGAAAGGTTTATTTTTAATTGTGGCTTTTAGATACTGATTTTATACTTTTACATGTTCACTATTCGTGTAATTATAAGTGGTTATAAATAATTCTTACCTAGTCACACTGAAGTTTGCAGTAACTGGGACTGAATTTTTAAGGCTGTAATTCATTTCTCACAATTCTGCCGTTTTCCCCATCAATCTAAAGAGGAAGCCTGGCCATTGAGTTCCATCTTGGCTTCTACTTAGCTTCACTTTCTCAACAGCAGAAATTCCAGAGTAGATGGCCCTTTAGATTTAAGAAGACGGGAAGGGCTGGATAGACATACATCCCTAGTTACTGGCTTATTTTAAAACACCTAGCAAGCCACAGCACAATCTGTACACAGGCAGATCTGTGACCTCAAAGCACAAGCAGAGAAGTGTACAATGAGCTGTTCTTGCTAGCACGTAGGCTTTGAAAGGACTGTAGCTATGGAACAGTTTCACCATTTAAGAACTTTAAAAAGACCACCACAACAACTGTTACATGCATTATAAAACAGCCTTTTAATGACATGACCGTGTTACAGCCAATTTGGTAATATCTATCTTACTTTTAAATGTGCATATGGAGATGGAGGGACGCTTCGTGGTTAAGAGCGCTGGTTGCTCTTGCACATGACCCTGGTTCAGTTTCCAGCACTCTACATGGTGGCCCACAAGCGTCTATAACTCCAATTCAATCTGACACTCTCTTCTGGTTTCCCCAGGTACTGGGCAGGCATGTGATGCACATATACACAAATGCATACACATCAAAAAAAAATTAAGCTTTTTAAAAAAAGTACATATGCATGGAACAGCAATTCCACTACAGATTTCCTAAGCAGAGCAATGTGAAATCATGTTTGTTGCAATGTTTAACCTAGGAACCAACTAGAAGCAATTCAAATGTTCCATACCATGGCACATCCATATTATGATTTGTTTTGTTGGACTGAAGAGTAAAACGACTCCTTTAGTACTAACACAGAAGTGACTCCAAAATACAGCATTAAGAAAAGTACAGAAACTGTCTGATGCAGACACATCTGTGGTTTTAGATAGTCCAGAGGCAGAGGCAAGAGGAACACTAGAAGGGCTGGAGAGAAGGCTCAGTGGTTAAGAACACAGACTGTTCTTCCAGAGATCCTGAGTTCAATTCCCAGCAACCACATGGTGGCTCACAACCATCTGTAGGAGGAAGAGGAAGAGGAGGAAGAGGAGGAGGAGGAGGAGAAAGAGGAGGAAGAGGAGGGGGAGGAGGAGGAGAAGGAGGAGGAAGAGAAGGAGGGAGGAAGGTATTTTTTGGATGGTTGGCTTGGTTTTTTTTTCAAGACAGGGTTTCTCTCTGTAACCTTGGCTGTCCTGTAACTTGCTCTGTAGACCCGGCTAGCCTCAGATCTTACAAATGCTGGGATTAAAGGCATGCACCACCACCTCTCAGCAGTTTGTTGTTGCTATTTTGTTTTTGTTTTTTGTTTTTTAATGAAGAGTTTAAGGCTACCTTGGGATTCAGGGAGAAACCCCATCTTACATATTCACAAAGAACTGAAACAATATATAGTACTATTATTTACATCAGAAAGATAAGCACTTATGTATATGTTAACTTCAATATACTTCATGTACATGAAGCTAGCCAAAGGGTTTGCCTCCTGGTAGAAAATTGAGAGGAAGGGGATGGAGTGGGAGAGAAACTTACTTTCTATTATCTGTCCTCTTCTATTTCTGAAATGTGTTTCACAAGCATCTGTTGAAATTTAAGCTAAAAGTACTTTATAATTCCTTTCCAAGTCTACCTAAGTATGCTAGGTCCTCTCTTTAGCTTAAGAGATGTTAATCTTTGAAGGTAAATCTTTGGATTGGTCTTTTTCTAGACTGTGAAGCCCTCGGAACACGTTGCAGATATTCAGTGTGTGGATTCTGGGCTGTCATTTTGGACAAGTTTATTGTGAAACCACAGAGAGGTACATTTCCCTCCTCAGTGTTCTCTACCTCGCTGTTCCACCCTGCGTCATCATAGAAGTGCTTTGCAGAGGGTTTGCTAGAACTGTGTCATGAGCACTGTGAAAGACGGAGGTGTGTGCATTTCCCCTCTTTATTCCATGGCATGTTGTGGATGGGAATAACAACAGACTGCTATCCATTATAAAATAATTATTTGAGACTTACAACTCATCCATTTTTACATTGCTGCACACTTAAAAGAATGAATGGTTAGTCAAAATTCCTATTTCCCATAATGGCTTTCTATGCCATACATCAAGTAGTGAGATTTCAAAATACTCCAGTGAGGTAATGTGCACAGAGTGCTGCTATTTTTGTTATAAAAATGAGAATGCACACACACTGAGGTGGCTGGAAGCAGTACTGGCTGAGGCATCCCACTTTAGATGCCTGTTACTTAAGCTGGTATCAGCCTGTTACTGGTCAGCACAGCAGTGGACGAAGACTGATATTATTCCCATGAAGTTTTTCAGGAGGATCACCACTAAACTAAAGATTAAAGAGGTTGACACATATCTACGGACAAACACATGTCTTGGGTCCACCTGTATATGAGTACTTTGCATATAGCATTTTCCCAGAGTCTGCAGGAAAAAAAAACAGTTCAAAATTATTATTGGAATTACTATTGGAACCTGGAGATGTTTAAAATAGTCTCTTTGGTCTTAAGTTGTTTGAGTCATTGGTTAAAGCTACCTACTGCTCCATCCGTTTTCCCAAAGATCAATGCACATAGATATTGTGGTTTGGGGAAAGCAAAATGGCAGTCGGTACCCCCACCCCATAACTTAAACAACTTGAGACCCAGGAGATACTTGGCTCTGCTTTTCTTCTTCAGCATCCTGGCCTGGAGGAAATGGCCTCAGGAGCTTGAAAAGTGGGCTGGGCTCCCTTGGCTATTTCCCCTGCCAGACACTTTCCCAGCTCTAGAGTGCATGGTCAGCCCTGCTGCAGGTTCTTGTGTGTCTATGTATGCACATTCAGTGCCTCCTGCATTGCTGCCTTTCTCAGAGGAACAATGTTAGGGATAGATGTACTCTCACCAGCTGCTTAAAGAGCAACAAGATTAAGCTTTGTGAATGAATATGAGTGTTTTCTGAGGAAGAACGACTACTATTAGCCTATCTGCAAAACCTCAGGATACAGGAGTTGAGGAAGCCATCTTTCACAGCTGCCCTAACATATATAAGCCTATGTCTCATTGCACATAACAAGGAGAATATAAAAGCAAGGTATATATTTTAACACTGTAACATGATATTCATGTGCCTACCACCCATTTTAATAAATAGAGTGCTATTGGCCCCAAGAAACCTCTGTAATAACCACTTTAAAAATGCCTCTCTTGGTTCTATGCCCAGAATTTTATTTTCCTGATTTTTTTTTTATTGTTTTATTCTTTTTAAAATAGGGATGGAATCCAGGCCTTCTTCATTGCAGATAGGGTCTCTATCACTTGCTTCTTTTCATTTTTTCTCTTACTTGTCTCCTTTTTGCATGTACATGCACATTCATATATGTGCACATGCATACAGAGGCCAGAGGTCCACCTCAGTTATTGAGCACCTTCCTTTCCTTTTTTAGATAGGGCATCTCACCAGCCTAGAACTCACCACACAGGCTAGCTGGCTGGCCAGTAATCCCTAGGGACCCACCTCTCCTCAGCTCATCAGCATTAGCTTTGAGAAGTGTCACTCTGCCCACTTTGGTTTTTCTTTTTTTTTTTTTTTTTTGTTGTTTGTTTGTTTTTAACTGGGGTACAATTTCAGGTCCCTGGGCTTGCAAGGCAAGCACTTTAGCAACCAGCGCCTTAAGTAACTGAGCTATCCTCCTCCCTTTTCCCTGCTTACTTTAAAAACAAAAAACAAAACTTTATTTACCTGCTTATCTATCTATCTATATACCTATCTATCTATCTATCTATCTACCCACCCGTGTAGCAAGCAGTTGGTTTTCTTCTACCAAGTGGGTCCTAGGGATCACACTCAAGTTGTCAGGCTTGGTGGCAGGATCTTTACATACTGAGCCACACAACCACCTGCCCTCTTCTTTTTTAATATTAGTTTTACAGTGTTTCCCTATGCTACTTAGCCTGGCCTTGAACTTGTGATCCTCCCAAGTAAATCTTCCATAGTGGGTAGGGAAGAAACCTGATTTGACTGTTTGAACACTTTTTGAAAAATATGTTGTCCAGTCTTGCATGTGCTTAAACTGCAAAGTGGAATTCTGCTTTTTTTTTTTTTTTCCATTTAACATTCTCTTTTTTGATACAACCCTGATCAACTTACTACTTTATCTTCCCACCACAAACCTCTAGCCAGCTGCTTTTGGGATTCCTGTATTTCTCTCCTGAGAAGTCCTCTGCTGGCAGATTTTTCTCCCCAGAATTGTTTGTTCACACCCCTGCTAAACAGTCACCTTAGAAAACTGAGGTCAAAAGCTGGTGGTGGTGGTGGTGGTGGTGGTGGTGGTGGTGGTGGTGGCGCTTGCCTTTAAACCAGCATGGGAAGCAGAGGCAGGAAGCTCTCTGATTTCAAGGCCAGCCTGGTCTACAGATGGCTTTCTAGTATAGCCAAGGCTACACACAGCCGGGGTTACACTGAGAATCCGTCTCAGAAACAAACAAACAAACAAAAAACAAAAGGAAAAACCAAACAATAGCAACAAACCAATTCCAGAGCTTAGTAGGGGAGTATTTGGCTAGCACGGCCATGTTTTCAATCCCAAGAACCAAAAGCAAAGGGGAACTAAGAATCACTTTCTAGAAGCTGAGTAAGATGGGTGGGTGTATTCTCAGCTGTGAGTGAACTAAAGGCCAGCCTGGGCTACAGGACTGTATCTCAGGAACAAAACAACTTTTTTCCTAAAGTCATATTTATGACACATTTAATTTAAATATATTTAAAACCATAGATAGGCCAAACATTTAATAGCTATTTCTGGAAAATAGAGTTATAGGTAATTTTTTTTTTTTTTTTGGTTTTTCGAGACAGAGTTTCTCTGTATAGCCCTGGCTGCCCTGGAACTCACTTTGTAGAACAGGCTGGCCTTGAACTTAGAAATCTGCCTGTCTCTGCCTCTCAAATGCTGGGATTAAAGGCATGTGCCGCCACTGCCTGGTTTAGGTAATTTTTTTCTTTGTGATTCCCCTCCCCCGAAAATTTGCAACAGATTACAGGAAATCTACACAGTTGGTTCAAGTCCTAGCCTGACTTTATTTTCACACCTCCCAGAGGTGGGGAGCAGATGAAGTTCTGAGTGGATGCCTGTCATTAATATGAGCACAGTTGAAATCAAGGACTCAGATGCCTCAGACCCACAGGGATGTCAAAGCCTTCCTCCGGTCAGGCTCAGGGAAATGTCGAAGCCATCCTCTGGTTCATGTGCAGAATCGGTAATGATTAAGCAGACATAGAATGCTACGTTATAAGCTCCTGGACTGCAGAAAGCAGACTCTGGTCCTGTTAGGTTATGTTTATGAATGTGAGGGTCCCAGTATTGGAAAGTGGTAATGATCAGTGCAGACTGTAAGAGGGAACCCTGAGAAATTTGCTTCTGAAAAATCTTCATCTCTACAACACCCCAGCCTTCACATTTGGGGAACCTGTAGGTGGGGTTGCCTGAAATTTCTTAGTCCACCAGAAAGGGGTGTAGGAGGCTGGGCTCAATCATACCATGTACCTTCCTGCCAAACTCCCAGTTTAGGCTTATGCCTGCTCCTGCATATGACTTTCTGAGGGCCATGAAGCTGTAACCATTACTTAAGGTCAGAGTTCAGTATGCCAGTAATGAGCCATTAAGGATGGATTCAGCAGAGGCAAGCTTTTAAAGCAACAGGATTCATAGCCAGCAGGGGTTATTTTGGGTGTACCTCTGTGGGAAATGACTGTTTTCAACTTGCCTGTGGAGACAGTCATAACCTAATAGTGCACGAGAAAAATTTAAGCAACTCTCTTCACCACCTTGCCTTTCCTAAGCAGCACCCTCAATCTATCCCCAAAGCGGTTGGTGATGCTTTCAACTGTCTGTCAGTCCTGATATCAAACCTGACTCCCATAGCTAATTCTCCTCCCTTCGGTCCAACGCTGAAGAGGCCTTGTGTGCACTACTTGCTTCCCAACTCATGATGGATATTGCAGCTGCAGCTATTGCTTATCACTCTGGTTCTGATCAGCACCGACAGCTTTCTACGAGGTGCACACAAACACGTAAGTAAATGTATTTGGGCTAGTCTTGAAATAAAGCATTTTAAAATCCTGGAATGCTCAACTATGTTTAACATGGAAACAGGAGTGGACAGAAGAGGCCACATTAGAGCAGCTGCTTAGCGGCATCCAGTCTTTAAACTTAACAAAGGGAGCGCTTGGAGATGGTGGGGGGATCCATGGCAGCAGAAACTGTGGTGGATATAGACACACACACACACACACACACACACACACACACACACAGGAGTGTGCACTAGAGTTGAACTAGAGATGAATCTCAATAGCATCAGTAAGGTTGCCCCAACTATGCTTCTATAAGCAGTGCTATGGTGAACACCTCCCACTGCCAAGTTATGGACCTTTACAAAGCTAATAATTCTGTAAGTTCTAAAGGGAGGCTTATTAAGACAGGAAGTAAACAACTAGGCAGTGGTGGCACATGCCTTTCACTCCAGAACTCAGAGAGGCAAGGAGATCTCTGAGTTCAAAGTCAGCCTGGTCTACAGAGTGAGTTTCAGGACAGCCAGGGCTACACAGAGAAACCCTGTCTCAAAAAAACAAGACAGGAAGTAAACAACTCATAAATCTCAGAGATTCCTGAAACACACCAGATTCACAAGACTTCTCCCTCCTCAAGGTTATGAAAGCAGTAAAGACTAGGGAAGAGAGAGACTCCGATTTAAATAGCTTCAAGCAAATCATGGAGAAAGCTCCAATATTTCAGCTTTGTTGAGTTGTCACCCATGCTGGGGTGGGCTTTCTGTGATGCGACTGCAAATGAGTAATCCATGTTCTGTAAGTAACCCCAAGAAATTCATTGATTCAGTAAGTTGGACTTTTGTGATACTTAGCTTTGCCCTGGGTAATCAGACATTTGTTCCTGTCTCCCCAAGAACAGTAGCACACAACACTCTCCACTCAGACCTGTGCATAGCAAATATGCAAGTGAGCACAAAAAGATCATAAAATAGAAGCCATGAGAGAAATAGGTGTGAGAGGAAAAAAGAGTAAAGACAGAAAGAAACAGAGGTTTTTTAATGAAGTGGTTGTATGTCAATATTCAAATCTAGCAGGCTTTCCACACTTTAAGAAATATTGGAATAAGAAGGGCACAGTATTCTAAGTGATACATGGTAAGGACTAGTGGTAAGCCACAGCTCTTCTACCATGAGATTGCTAACCCTTATTTGGAGATCTTTCACAGAGTAAAAATCTGTTCTTAGTACCACTGTGGTATATATAATAATTCATTACATTCACCTATCTACAAAATGACCTCATAGAAGAATATCTATTTTATCTATCTTATCTTATCTATCTATCTATCTATCTATCTATCTATCTCCTGGAGAGATGGCTCAGCAGTAAGAGCACTTTGATGCTCTTGCAGAGGACTCAGGTTTGGTTCCCAGCACTCACAGCTGTGAGAACAGCTTTCTCTGACTCCAGGGGATCCAGTGCCTTCTTTTGGCCTTTACAAAAAGAAGCAGTAACATAGCACACATAAATACATAAATACAAGCAAACACTCATATGCATAAAATAAAATGTAGTAACCCAGATTAGAAATAGTGGGGTATTTTTGTTTGTTTGTTTTGCCACAATGAGGCATCTGGTTGGTTTCGCTTCTCATGAGGTGAGCTGGCTAACATTGTTCACCTTGCACCAATCACTAGGCTGAAGGTGAGAACACTGGGTCCCTTGCCCTGCATAGCTCCAGTGCGGTTTCAACATATGAAGAGAAAATGCATATATGAGCTGTGTGTTGCAAGAAGTTGCTGGCACAGTTCATTTTCATTAGCAGATTCTGGACTCCAGAAAGTAATCATGGAGTGGAGTTGTGTCACAACTAAGCTCCGGAAAGGTTTGTGTCCTAAAGTGAGCATAGTTAAGGAAAGCCCCAACGCGACCAGAGAAAATATTTGTTTTCATTTTTATGTTTTTCCCATTTCCAGAGCACTGTGGATTTCGGTTATCTCGGAGTGGGGGTGGGGGTGGAGACTCACACTCACTTCAAAACCCCAAAGCAACATTGTCTCACCAGAACTAGACTTATTTCAAAAGTGGTTGTTGGGTATTCCAGTAGATTTGAATAGGAATGCGACTGTTTTAAGCCTCAGGAAAACACCTCTGAATCCAGGAAGCCGAAGAAGCAAAGGCAATAGGGATGAAACAGGTTTAAGGCTCAGCCTGGGCTACACAGCAATAACTAGGCCAGCCAGGGCCAGGTATCCGGACCCCGTCTTAACAACGCCTGAAACAAACAATGCATTTTGTAGGGTAAGAAGATCAGTTTTGCCAGCGTGTTTGTTTTTGGGGGAATTTCTTTCAAGTACTAATGCATATAATGGGTTAAAGTCTGTGAAGTGATTACTGGACAAGAGCCAAAATATTGAGACACGCCATAGCTCCTGGGAATGAGTACTGAGTAGGTGCACCCAGGCACTGCCTTAGGGTTCACGGTGAGGGAGCGGGAGAGGGTGCAGAGGGACATTTGGAGAAGGCTAAGATACTCGCATATACTGCAAAGCCCGAACAGAGTCGTTCACACCAGTTTAAGAAGTGCCTTTTCCAGAAACCAAATAAAAGAACATGTGTTCTGAGGAGCTGTTTCAACCTGTCCACACCCTAGGAGACGTCCCCACAAAACGGGCAAATCCTGAGTTAAAGTGATTGCCACGCCTTGCGTCTTTGGCTCCTGAAATCCCAGAGCACGTGCCCCACTGGGCTGTTTTAGGAGTGGACACTATGGACGTGGATCAAGTTTGGATCGGATCCACTCCGAAACGGACCGCCCAGAGGGTGGGCTTGGCGGGCAGGTCCACTGGCAGGTTTCGCAAGGGGCCCGCCCCCGCCCGCGCGCCCCTCCAGCCGGTCCAGGGTTACGCTGCCAGCTGCAGTGCCCCGCCCCGCTCCTCCCCGCCCCGCCCAGCTCGGCCCGGCTCTCACACGGTTACTTGCGTGACCGACTCGGGCCAGGAGGGCTGGAGGACCGCGCGGGAGGAGGGAGCCCGAGCGCGGGCCCGCCCGCTCCTCACCGCCAGCCTCTCCTCCTCATTGGCCACAGGCCGGCGTCCATCACCCCCAGGTGGCGCTCGGATTGGCGGAAAGCGCACTTCTAGAACGAGGAGGGCAGAGTGACTCCGCGTGGTCTCCCGCGGCTCCTTTTCTCCTCCCCCTGCTCAACGTCCACCCACCTCTCCCCACCCCCATCACTTCCCCCGCCCGGTGCTCCACAGTGTCCTTAGAAGACTCATTGGGCCAGGGGCGAAGCCAGCCACCTAGCGAGCCCCACCGCCATTGGCCTACGATCACGCCCGTCACAGCGGCCCGTCCCGCCATTGGGCATCCTCGCTGCGCTCCCGCCCCGCCCCGCCGCCTCCTCCCTCGCGGCTCTCCCCGGCCCCCTACCCCGCCCGCCCCGCCGCTCCTTCCCGGTCCAGCTGGGCGGGGACTGCCCTAGGACTCTTTAAAGTCTGTGAGTCACTGCACAACCTATCAATCCAATTAAATGTCTTGAGCGAGCCGAGCGGGCGGTGCTCCCCGCCGCCGGCCGCCCCTGCTATCGGCGCCCCGCTATCCATGGCTGGCTGGCTGTACTCCTCCCGGTGCGCCCTCCTCCTGCATCTCACCAGCCTCGGCAACTTCCCCTCAGCTAGCCTCTGCCCCCAGGCCGCCACGGCATGGGCTAGACCCCGAGCCGCCTCTTGCCGTCTCCCGTCCAGTCCGCGCGCGGTCTCGCCCCTTTAGTCCGTCTCGCCCGTCCCCGCCGTTTCCCCGACAGTCAGTCCATCCCTCGGTCGGCTTTCCTCCGCGGGGCAGCGGTGGAGGACCAGCGGGCTCCGTAGGAGCGGGAGCCCCCACCCCGCTCCTCCTCCCGCTCCTCCGCGCTCCCACTCGTCGGGATCCCCGTCCAGCACCGAGGGACGCGCCGACCGACGTCCTCTCCCCGCGGCCGTACGACCCGCCCAGGGGCTGGACCCGGCGCCCACTTCTTCTCGGAAGGTGAGTACCGAGCGGGGTTTTGGGTGGGGTAGTCTGAAAAAAAAAAAAAAATTGTGTTGGCCAGGCCACTTTTGGGAAGGGCAGGGATCAGGTTGTGGCTGGAGGTTCCCGGTCCGGCGTGGATGAGGAGGCGACTCCCTCCTTCTCTCTCTCGCTCCCCCCCTCCACCACCACCCCCCCGCCCTTGACACCCTCCTTCTCCTGTCTTGCTGTACATGTAGGTATTGCCAGACTTCCACCAGCGGGGCATTATGCCGCTTGTAAAATAATTGGTGCTGGCATGCTCTCTGTCTTTTGAATGCCTAAGTGAGCAGTAATAGTCTGCGATGTGATCTGATAGACTGAGTGCCTTGCAGAAAGTGTAAAATGCCTAATGGGGGCACATTTTCCTCTAAATCGAAGTTAACTTTCATTCAATAAAGGCAAAGCAAAAGGTGTTTGTAATTTGAATGCATGGTGATAGAGGAGAATACTGGTTGCCTAGTGGCTTTACTTAGCGCGTTTATTTTGAAGCAATTTTATAGGTTTTCTTCTGAAAAATGTGAATTCAGTATTAAAGGTTGTGAGTTCTAAACCTGTTGGAAAAGAGCAGGTAAGATGGTAATCCAGCATGAAATGTCCACTTCGGTTTGCCTTTGCTCTAGGGAGGCATTGCAACGCAGAATTGTCTCTCTCTGTCACTGGATACAGTGTAGAGCTTGTGTACAGAAGAGCAGGTTAGAGGTTGTTTCTTTGAGTGTACATTTTTTTGTGTTCTTGATTACTCTTTAAGCAACATTATTCTACAGAATTTCTTCAGTTTTTAATTAGGTTTCTCCATCTGAAATGCCTCCAGACTACGAATACCCACCCCTATCAGCTTCACAAGAGTCTTACTGTATGGATCTTTAGTATTTATTTTGAGGTGAAAGAATGATAAGAAATGGTTACTCTGAATTGGCTTCTGAGGTCATTGTTTAGAATTCATTAGTTTTAAGCTGATATTACCCTCTTGAAACCGAGTTCTGCACTAGTTGTCCACAAGATTTAAATTAGGCCAAACCAAACATATTTTGAAATATTAAAGTACAGCAAAGACCTCTTAGTAGTTCATTTGTTACTTCTCTTTCAGACTAACCAGAATAAGTTGTTACTAAATTTAATTTTAAAGAATAGACTGTTCCTGTACTGAAGCCTGCCAAGTTGCTACAGAAAGATTTCTTTTTAAAGAGCAGAGATGTGGTTATGATCAGTCCAAAGTGGTGAAGTTTAAAAGTGACTTACATGTAAATGCTGCTTTAAAGAGTGCTTGTCACAGCTCCAAGCCCTTTCAGTGTGTCTCAGGAAGACTTACACAGAGCCTTTTGGAATTGTTTAATACATTTGCCATGTGACTTTTTTTCATGAGCTGAAGTCTCATAGCATGGGGCATCCTGCTGTCTGAATTTGAATTTTGCCAGTATCTCTCCCTCACTGGCTCTGTGGCCTTGGACAAATTTAAAATAATCTGAACCGTAGTGTTTTTTCCCAGTTGTTTCTTCAGAAAGGCTCCTCTTTAAAAGACCTCCCCTCCCCTAAGGATTAAGAGAATGCTTGCCACAGACAATATCATCCTGGAAGGCAGGTGTCTGTGTAGAATTTAAGAATGAGGTCTCAGGGGCTGAAGAGATAGTTCAGTTGGTTGTCCATTTTCTGAATTCAGATCCTCAGTACCCGAAAAAATGTGGCAGCCTTCCTGTAATCCCATCACTGTGGGTCGGGGCAGGGGTGAGGCCGTGGAGACAAGGACTGTTGGGGCAAGCTACCTAGATTAGCCAAATTGGCAAGCACTAGGTTCAAGCAAGAGACCCTATCTCAATAAAAGATGGAAAAAGAAAGAATGCAGCAGATACTCGATGTCAACCTCTGACCTCTGTGTATGTGCACGTGTACCTGCAGAGGTACAGGAATACTCATAAACATTCAGCATACCATACACACAGGGAAAAGAGTATCGCTCCAGAACTGGGCTGCTAACGCTCATCAGGACCCAGTCTGCCAGGAAGGCTGAGGCAGGAGGATGACCTGAGCCCAGGAGTTGCATACCACAGTGGGACTTCTTTTTTTTTCTCTTAAAAACCAACCAATCAACCAACCAACCAACCAAACAAACAAACAAATTAAAATCCAAACAAAATGCAAAGAGAATGTTCTCAAGTCAGGTCCTGAAGGTTCAAGTCTCGGTGTTTCCTTTTGTCATTTGTGTGCCCTTGACCAAGTTACTGTTAGCTATTTTATCTATAAAACGAGGACAGTAGCAGCACCTACTCCATGTTGTTCATGATGAAACCAGATAAGCTAATATGTGCAGAGGTTTTGAAGTGTTTGGGATGTCTTCCCAAGTTTAGCTCATTTTTTTGTTTCTTGTATACACGTGATTTTTTAAAAAAAGAAGTGTGTTTGTTTTGTTTTCTTTATTGCACTAGGGAATCAAACCTAGGACCTTGCCTATGTAAAAGTAAGTACTCCACCACTGATCTGTATTCTTAGCCTCAGTAGTATATTTTTTATGAAGATAATAATCATTGCTGTTAATAGAAGACTTTTATAAATATTCCTGATGTTTAAAATAGAGTTTATATGATACTTTAGAGAAATTCTATTATTAGAAGCCAGATATGGTGGCGCACACCTGTAAGCCAGTAATCCAGAGGTAGAAACAAGAGGATTCCTGCAAGTGTAAGGCCATCTTGGTCTACATATAAGGTTCTACGTCAGCCAGGACTTCATAAAAGACCTTATCTCAAAATCTCTTCAAAAAGGCTAGATATAGCTCAGTTGTTAAATCACTTATGAGCACGAGGACCTGAATTTGACCTCCAGACCCCACGTTAATATTTACTTATTTTATGCATATGAGTACACTGTAGCTTCAGACACACCAGAAGAGGGCATCAGATCCCATTACACATGATTGTGAGCCACCATGTGGTTGCTGGGAATTGAACACAGGACCTCTGGAAGAGCAGCCAGTGGTCTTAACCGCTGAGCCATCTCTCCAGCTCCAGAGCCCACATTAAAAAGCTGGGTCTGGTGAGTAGACTAGCAGCAGCCTTAGTACTGCAGAAACAGCAAGGGCTGCTTGCTGTTCTTTGGCCAGCCAGCTTAGCCCACTTGGCAAGTTCCAGCCCAGTGGGAGGCATTGTCTCCAAAACAAAGTAGATAGTGCCCAAGCAATGATAGCTGAGGCTGTCTCTGATTTCTGCATGTATGCACAAACACATTCATGCTCACCTGCACACAGGAACATACACACATACACAGAAAGGAAGGAAAGAAACTCAGTACTGTATATATCTGTAACCTTGGCACTCAGGAAGCTGAGGCCAAATGATCAGAACTTAAGGGCTAACGGGAACTATATAGTGCGACATTGTTTTTGAAAAATGGCTTTAGTTTATTGGATGAGTTGAGTTGTCTACACTCTGGTCACTTTTTTTTTTTTTTTTTTTTTTTTCTTTTTGAGATAAGCTCTCACTCTGGTCCAGGCTAGCTAGCTTCAAACCTGAGTGCTAGGATTTCAAGTGTGAGGCACCATTTTTTGGCTTTCTTTCCTTTAAATTTGCATAGTATCATGTGCCTGCCTCAATCACAAAGTTGTTATAGAAATCACATGATTGTTGCCGTGGTTTTCTCCTTCACTAGACGGAAAGATTTGTAAAGGTAACAGTAGCGTTTCATTTCCGAGGCCATTGCCTGGTACCTAGCACAGCACCTGGCATATAAAGGAGTGAATAACCATGTGCAAGTAATTAAACAGGTTTTTCAAATTGTTTATGAACAGGCAAATGTACATTCTAAGTCTGATACTGTAGAGAATACTGTTACTGTTTGAACTGAATTTTTATTTTATTTGTCCAGGGTGGTGGCTTACACCTTTAATTCCAGCACTTGGTGGTGGTGGTGGGGTAGATGTTTTTTTACTTTATTTTAGTGCTTAGAGAATAAATAAAATTTATAATTTATTTTTTATTAATGGTTTTTATTTTGAAGACTAAATTAAAGTACTCTGGAAAGGCACATCTGATAATCTTCCTGTGTTACGTGACATGTCCAGGTCTTAATCTTAGCCTTTCCCGACTTGTAAGCTTTCTGTCACTAAGTCGTATGCTTTTCTTCATTAATGTGAACTGTACAAATTAGATTTTGAATGTCTCAGGTGGTGATTGGATATAATTCTCAGCTTCAGGATTAATAAAGAGAATGTGTGAGTCTTCCATGGCACCACTTCCTCAAGACTGAAGCTTTGCTTAGGTTTCCATTCAGGAATAAGACTCTTTCTCTTGAACAGTCGGAATAATAATTTGTTGCTGAAGTAGCTACAGTAAATGTGTGGTAGGTATGTGGAATCAGTAAATGAAAAGATTTTCAGACTTTCCCACATTTTCATAAGCGGTACACAATTGGGAAACCCGTTACTTTTAGACAAACAAACTGGTCAGGCCACTGCCTGCATCCTTTGTGGAAACTTGTTATTTCATTTGTCAATACAATGTAGCTTGGTTACTGAGCCCTCTGAAGTTATAAACTGCATGAATTAAAAGAAGGATCTTCATTTACAAAATCAGTGGTGGTGCATGCCTTTAATCCCAGCACTTGGGAGGCAGAGGCTGGCAGATTTCTGAGTTTGAGGCCAGCCTGGTCTACAGAGTGAGTTCCAGGACAGTCAGGGCTACACAGAGAAACCCTGTCTCGGGAGAAAAACAAAACAAAACAAAACAAAACAAAAAACAAAAACCACAAAAAACAAAAAAACAAAATCAAGAGTATGACTGAGTTTTATAACATTGTAAAACCTTCTTGAGGTTTTACTCATGAGGTATCTCCTGTAATCAGGTAAGTCTGTGTATATAATCCTTTGTTTAATCAAATGATGCTACATGGTTTAGTTGACCATATTGCATTTGCATTGGCTAAAATAATCAAATTGTAGAAAAATGTCCTTGTTTATAGACAGAAGCAGTTCTCACGTGTAAGCCAGGCAGTACAGGAACCAGGTCCTCTTGCTTTTGCCTTCTGAGTTTGGATCATGACCATGCAGCCTCATCTTGCTGTTTATGTACTTTTGCTTTTACTTGTTTGTGTAGCCCTGGATGGCCTGGTACTCACACTGTGGACCACACCTGTCTTGAGCTAATGACAGTTCTTCTTGTCTTATCCTTTAAAATGCTCTGATTATAAGCATGGGCCACTGTGTCTGACTTTGAGATATGTTTTTATCTTTTATGAGTTGTTTCTTTCCGAGCTGGGGTTTCTTTTTGTAGACCAGGCTGGCATCAAACTCAGAGAGCCATCTGCCTCTGCCTCTGAGATTAAAGGTGTGTGGCACTCTGCCTGGCTTAAAATATGTTTTTAAGGGTAGGAGAGAGAGCTCGGTGATTAAGAACACTGGTTGCTCTTCTGGAGGACCTGTGTTCAATTCTCAGCACTGACAAGATGGCTCACAGTCATCCTTATCTCCAGTTCTCAGGGATCTGCATATCTGTGTGCCTTTCATGTAGGCACACAGGCAAAACAGTCACATAAAGTAAAAAATAAATCTTAAGAAAAAAAAAAAAA